>JAYMFT010212389.1:0-11488 GCA_038088735.1 Panulirus argus
TTAGTTAATGTCTGTAACAATCTGTGAGTGAAAACAAGTGAGGATGACTGTATCATAATCCATGACTACGAGCCGCAAGATAATTGTGGTACCAGGCGGTGCGTGGCAGGGGCTGCGTGGCCTTCACCTCCGGCCCGGAGCCTGAGGAGGGAGCGGAGGGCACTCAGGGAGGTAGGGAAGGGCACTTTACACGGGCGGGTCATGACCGTAAGACTATCGCTGGCGCCACCTAAGGCACTCAAGCCCAGGGCCACGCTGCCCCATTGCCTGCAATGCCTTCGGCATCCCACAGCCTCCGTTACGTTATGCTGGATGCCCTAACCACATCCCCTCCCCCTGCACACACACACACACACACACACACACACACACACACACACACCTCACTTGTATAAACTTCACCTACTCACAACTCTGAGACGGCGCGGCACGAGAAGGTCACACAGCAGGGGACGTGTCCGAAACATGAAGGCGTAACTACAGCAGTGACATTACAACATGTGTGACTGTGGGCATCAGTTGATCATATCCTCAGTAATGAAGACACCGGCCGGGCTGGTTGCTACGAGGGGTACGTCCTGTGCTTGGAATATTAACCACTTGTCCACGACTGTGTAACCTTTGGGTATGATGGCTCTGCCTTTGACCTGACCCTCAACGCTGAGTCATTTGTACATAAACAGTGTTTGAAGACTTTCTTCAGAAGAATGATGTTGTTTGGCAGCTTCCCTCAACCAAGGCGGCATTATAAATAGCGAGATCATTACGGTGCTGATAAATGAATACAGATATAAAAAAGGAGAAAGAAAAGTAGCCCTGAACACTGAGTCACGTGTGGAAAGAAAGGGAAAGTACTCTGTGGACAGTGAGTGGCATTGGAAGTGGAGGCCAAGAAGTACCAAGCCACCAGCCAATAACGCTAGAATGCATCGCCTGCAAGACACAATGAAGGACATGTCAAGCAGGAGAGTGTGTATTTCTTGACTGGCATTACCTGCTTAAATGGAAGACAAAATAGATCCGGAAACAAAAGAACTACTGAGACTATTGTTTTTCGACAAGAGAGTAAGCGACATTATATAGAAAATGAGTAGGTGGGTGGATTGTGGATTCTTAAACGGCCAGAAATCCCTTGATACTGCCCTTCAAACAATAGTTATGAAGCTAGATAACCAACATGGAGTCAGAAGAGAGATACATACTTGTATATGGAGTGACAGATATCAGATTGGGAGGGAAAGAGAACACAAGTCAGGGTCACCTTTACTAGCTGGATATAGATAACACGAAGTGCTGGGGCCACTATCATCAAATATCTATGTAACATATTTACTATATGCGTGAATCCGTTTGCTGATGATGCTAAAATCATGAAAGAAGTGCGAAGTGACGGAGACTGCGAAACAATATGGAGAAACCTAGACAAAACGGAACATTGGTTAGTCAAACGGCAAAGGAAATTCAGTACTGCAAAACGCAATCATGGAAATGGGAAAGGTGTCAAGTACACCAAAGTGTGTGCGCCATATTTGGCAGAAACAAATTACATTAACTTGTGTTGTGACACGGACTTAGGAGTTGACATGACGCCAAGACTGTCACCAGATTATGATGTGAGGAGCATGTGAAAAAAAGAAAATACATTTTGGTCATCGCCAAAACTGTCTTCTAGTGCATGGACAGAGATGTATCTATGAAGATGTAAACGACATAAATCTGACCACGCTGGAATATGTCGCACCTGTTAGGTTTCCTCAGTCACACAACTGCTGGAAAAGTTCCAAAGAAACTGAGATTGAGTGGAGTAAGTTATATAGACAAGAGGCAAGCCTACGATCTGCCCCGCTTTACAAAAGAAGATAAGAGAAGACAAGACAGCCACATAAAAATTCCTAAGAGACGACGACTACGTTGCCAGAGAACAGTTCTTTGAAATCAGAAGAGAATCCAGAACGAGACGGCGTCTGGAAGTTTGACTTTACGGAGGGACATGGAGCAGCTTGCTTCAGCAACAGAACTGTGGACACGTGGGACAAGCTAAGCCGACGATCAGCACTGGAATATTCAAAAGCCTTTATACGTATTATGATAAAAAAATACAAGGAAAAAAAGCGAGTCCATGGAATATAAGGTAGCCTCGCCCTACGTACATACAGGTTATAACAAAAACTTACATAATGCTGGCACGGGTCATTACACCCGGAAATCGCAGCAGAAAGCACAAGTGGTTTTGTGTGAGCTCAACCGGTACATGTCTCCTCACTGTCCCAGCAACCCGAGCACCTGACCGACCCCGTCAATCAGGCTCTGGGTCGAACTTCCTGTTTGAGCCACCGCGCGCCTCTCGTCCCTCACACATGACCACATACCCTCCAAAGTAATACTGAAAATGGAACCCTTAACTAGCGATTAGTAATTGTGTGGTAAAAAAAAGAAATCGTACAAATTAGGCCATTAGTTTGGAAAACTCTCCTCCACTGACGACAACGTACCCGTGGCAACCATCCTAGGGACCCAGTTGTTTACACGACTGAACTGGCTCTGATTACATCAGGTAGAGTACGACGGTGTCTGTCAGGCCAACATTCACTATACCTATATTTCGTAACACCACATCCACACATCATTACAACTAACCACGATCAAAAAACACAAGACGACCAAAGTATTTCAAGGAAAAACTGCCTTAGTTTATTTAACATCGTCTACCACAAACTCACTAATAAGAACCCTCAACAACAACGTATTTTCCTTCGGGAAACAGTGAAAAAAAAAGTTACAGTGGGCAACTGAATTAGCATAACCTATTAACATTTTCAGATGGTTAGTCTTCAGTAAAGCCTTCGAGAGATGACGCGAGCAAGACACACAACTCGAGTTAATGTGTTACCGTCCAATGTGTTACATTGTCTGGACTCTGAACTGGCAACATGAATAAGAATATCCACGTGAATATTGTCCTGCAGGGACAACTCGCATTCTTTGGCTACCCTTTTACCTCCTGCCCCAAGGATGGGCGACTCGCTCGCCCACTTGCCTCACGTCGGCTGTGCCAGGGACGGCAACATTCACCACACAGAGTGGCTAAAGTTTGTACCAGATAAAAAAGACGAACATCAACTATTATAAAGAAGAAAAAGGTTACGAGGTATAATATAAGAGAGTATCAGGTT
Organism: Panulirus argus; assembly: GCA_038088735.1. Classification (NCBI taxonomy): domain Eukaryota; kingdom Metazoa; phylum Arthropoda; class Malacostraca; order Decapoda; family Palinuridae; genus Panulirus; species Panulirus argus. The sequence continues at coordinate 3,174 of JAYMFT010212389.1, forward strand.
GTCACACCACAATCCTGGAAGGACCATGGAGGCAAGATCTAATATGGACACAGCTCTCTTCTGAAGACAATGGAATATGTCGGTTCAATTTTCAAGCATATATCTTTCTTTTCTTTTTTAATATGCCATGTGAATTTATTGGAAACATTCGTAAGCACGGCGACTACACGACAGCTCGTGGGTACATTCGTATACACAACCACTACACGACATGACAGTACCCCCACCCACGTATACTGCATGACCTGTGGGACACCTTCAGGAAACTAATTTCTATGATGGTCACATTGAAAATAAGTAAAATACGATACCGTTAACTTCTTTATTTCCTGAATTAAGTGAGGCTCATGAAGAAATCGTTTCAAAAAACGAAAATGTCGGGTAATATGAGACGTGAGAAAAGGTAATACTCCTTGTAATGTTTCAGAAATTTTCTGTTAGCTTTTAGTGCAAAAGAATAGCTTCTTGTCATTCCTGCACCTGCGTTGTTCAGACTCTGACCTGGCCCTTAACTTCTAGATCAGAGGCTATGCCATTGTATATATCCCAGGGTCGTATCGTCATGCTCAAGAGAGTGAAAGTTTCACACACTGACCATTACACGTTCGGTTCAGGTTTTATCATTACGGTGACACGAGATATGTCTCACGGAGGAGCAACACACACCCTGGCCACGACTCGGGTTGGGCAAACACCGGCGTGTAATGTATCAGTAACTACGGACAGTGTTATAGTACAGACGGCAGCATGAGAGTGTGACAATAAGAATCCATAATGTGTGTCGACTGATTCGAAGAGATGTTACTGTCGACTATGGGGATGGGAACGGGTGAAGAGGCACCACAAATAGATTGTAACGGTTAGAAGGAGAGAAGGTTGTAAAAGGCGGATGAGGTGAAGGCAGATGCACTGTTACGGATAGTGTGAACGATGGTTGTAGCAGATGGATAGGGAGGAGAAGGCTGTGAGAAGCAGGCGAGGTAAGAGCGGACGGGGGCAGTGGATGGTGAGGGTATGCAAGAGGCGGTGGTGCAGAACGTAATGAGTTAGTGTCGGTGGCCAAGGGATGACCAGACGCCTCGAACTTGACGCCTCTTTACGGTGGCGGAGTAAGAGCCCGGAGGACTGACCAAACGGCTATGCTACGCAGGACCACAATGCTCGATCTAAAAGACTATCGATGAATCAAGAGGTATCATTACAAGAGCTGAGTTTTCCTAAGTGTTACTCGGTCATTTTCAACCGAATTCAGCACAAGAATATTATGTCAAGTGTTGAGAGCATCAGTCATTTGGAGAACTATCATTTCATCTTCTGTACATTCAACATAATAAAACAATGTCTATACATTTTCAATCGCATCAATTCGTATTGACTTACACACACACACACACACATACACATATGTGTCTTCGCATCATTCTATAGTATATTTATCCATTTCAGTATCTAATATTCTTCAAAAAAATTTCAACCATTCGTGTCCTTATCTTCAAGCGCCTACTCACTACGCAGGACTTTTTTTCCAGGAGCTCCTTTGGAATTCACAGGCAGGTAGAGTCCGGTACCACCTACCTATGTAAAAATAAGCTGGTAGCCACAAGGCAAATGAAACAGGAAGATCCAAACGCTTTCGTGATAATTCACCTGTTCAGGGATAGAGAAATAATCTCTGTATCCCTGAAGATATGAATTATCACGATAGCGCTCCGATCTCCGTTTTTCAATTTCCTTGTAGCTAACAGCATATCCCTGAATCACGTGTTCTTTTGTGATATATATATATATATATATATATATATATATATATATATTTTTTTTTTTCTCTCTCTTTCTTTTTATCTATCTATCTATCTATCTATCTATCTATATATATATATATATATATATATATATATATATATTCACTTATTATACTTGATCGCTGTTTCCAGCGTCAGCGAGTTAGCGCTAAGAAACAGACGAAGAAAGACACATCCACTCATTTATACACATACATACATACATGCACATATATGCACAATACATACATATACATACCAATCTATACATATATACGTACATACACATGCACATACATATACACATGTACCTAATCATACTTGCTCGCCTCCATCCATTCCTGACGCCACCCCGCCCCACAGGAAATAACATCACCACCCTTGCGTCAGCGAGGTAGCGCCAGGAAACAGACGAAAAGGCCACATTTGCTCACACTCAGACTGTAGCTGTCCACATCCAGGTCCACAGACCTTTCCATGGTTTACCCCAGACGTTTCACATGCCCTGGTTTAGTCCATTAACAGCACGTCGACCCCAGTATACCACATCGTTCTATTTCACTCTATTCTGTGCACGCCTTTCACCCTCCTGCATGTTCAGGTCTCGATCGCTCAAAATCCCTTTCACTCCTTCCACCTTCATTTAACCATTCGTTGATCAACCCTAAAGGGTATAATGAACAACTTGGTAGGCTGCGAGCCGACTGCCGTATCCGGGACTCGAACCCGGACCCGTGAGACTGGTATGTGTGTGTGTGTGTGTGTGTGTGTGTGTGTGTGTGTGTGTATGTGCGTGTGTGTATTCCATACAAATTCGTGGAAATCTACCTAATTATCTGGCCCATTGACAATGGAACCCATAAACGCAACATGGGGTGTGGGGCGTTGGTCCGGAGGACTCATGCGGAACGTCTGAGGGCTGGGTCAGCTGGGTGGGAGCACAGTGGCTTGCCTGGAGATGCCCGAGGCTAGCGAGGGTAGCGGAGGGCGCGGCTCCTGAGGGCTTGAGAACTCGTTACATTACGTAATGCCGAAGGCTACAACGTTAACAAAAAATAACGCAAACTTGCATTAGCGAATGCAAAACGCCTCTTGTAACCCCAGTTCAACTCTCCTAAATCCTACACAACACCGCAGTAACGACTGTCCTCCGGAGGCAAATAAGTATAAGAGGATTGAGAGGGCAAGCAACAGAAGCAGCAACGGCCGGCAGACTCTTCTGAAGGCCGGGTGTGGTGGGTGTGTGATTTAAGCGTGGGTATACCTCACAAAGCGGCCTTGAGCCATAGATGAGGTATGTGCTTCAACCCTGCAGAATTAATAAGTGGGGAAAAAATAAAACTCCCTTGAAATCAGAAGAATGCCTAAAGACGGAATAAGGAAATGGAGTTTGGATGGGTAATTCACCCAGGTAGGTACCGTATATAACCCCTACAGTTCGCCCCGTGCACAAGAGGTTAGTACCACCCCATCTCGAATATTGGCAGGGTGGACTGAAAGTAAAAAGATACTTTACGCTGGAGAATGTGTGAGGCAGGATGATTATCTAAATGACGTTTCATATGATAAATGGTTCAGTGTGCCCCTTGGAGAGACTCGTACAAATACTAATTAGAGGCTATAACTCCTGAATTTCCAAGGTGAATTGGCTGTTGGATAATAAGTACTGGGATGAGGCCTAGAGATGATATTAAAGGCTGCCTGGCCTTTGATGGGCTCTCGTTCATCAACGGAGCTGCTCTTTTGTGCAGATGAACTTCCTGTTGCTTAGAAAATTGCACACCTCACAGAAGTATAATTGCTTTCCCACATATCACCATGATGAAGATAATATGTGAAAATAAACATCATCTCACTTATCGTAGGAAAAATCAGCGGAGTGTGACCTGGTGTGGTTGTGTACTGTACTGTGGCGTTATGTTCCCGTACAGAAGTTAAGGCGCTGTTTATTAGATTCGCCTCTCAGGGCCAGACTGAAACCGAATGTCACACACAGCTGAAAACCCGCCCTTCGTGATGTTCTCGTACTAAGCCTATGAAAGGTGGCACACTAAGCGAGGGCTGTGAAAATAACGTCTTCGTCCCCGACAGGCTCTACCGCATCGTCCTTCGTTCTCAAGCAACAAATCCTTCAGAGTGAAAGACGATGGGACGGGCCGTCTGGAGGCAAGGGCGCGTGCCAGGCGGAGGAGTCTTGGCCAGACTCCACGAACAACAACCACGACCACCATCAATCTCTCCCCGCCACACCACCTACGCCTCCACCACCCTTCCCCGCCAGCATCTGGCGAAGGATGATCATCAGACACAAGGAAGAAGAGAGGGAGGTGGTGGCGGGGATTTTCCCCTGCTGATCACACCGACTCCACCCGCAGACGACACGACTCGTGTATACACGTCAAGGTGAACTACTTTTCCCGTGACCATCGCTGAGGCGAGGTACATACCTACCCTCCCCCTCACATGCCCACACTACCCAAGGGTGTTTTTCTTTTTTTACAAACGTTTGGCCATACATCACATCGCCGGCCGCGTGAAGAAGATGGCACAAACGATCTTCCTTTTTTTTTTATTATCATTTATGCTGGACCGTGTGCCTCGGCATTACCTGTGTTCGATGACGGACAATGGTTTTAACGCCCGATCGTAAATCAGAGGAACGGCCGTGTCAAAATGATGACACAGAAGGTTGGTTGGTTCTTTTGGCTTTAGGCCTCTCTCGACCTGCCAGGGTCACTGAGGCCGTCAAACGTCCGAGTTATGAGCACCGCCGGGAAGATCTTCAACGCCTCCTTCAGGTATAAAAGATAATTCTAAGGCCACGCACACTCTCACTGTGTATATGGCCCTTGACAAAGAGGAAGTTTTTGTGGGTAATCGTATATCAGAGAGTGGGACCCGCGAGAGGGGCAGCGAACAAAGTGTTCCCAGGCTGAGCCCGCAACGGGAGAGAGTCTTGCATGATTTACTCCTGCGCCACAGAGCAGGCTGTGTGTAATGAATCACACACGTAATGTATTCCAAGCTCAGTTATGTAGATGTGCTGCAAGAGGATGGGGCAAAAAGACGTTTCCATACTGCAGTTGATTACAGGCACCCTGGGAATGCATATAAAACAGCAGAACCTGTGTACACACTCAGATATAAGTGCATGCTGCGTTTATACTCAGAAGCGGATACTGTGTTTGTACTTAGATATTATTGTATGTTGTATCTATAGTTAAATATAAGTGTATGTTGTGTTTATGCTGAAGTACAAGTGTATGCTGTGTTTAAACTTAGATATAAGTGCAAGTTATGTTTATACTCAGATAAAAGAGTATGCTGTGGTTGTACTTCGTTATAAGTGTAAGTTGTGGTTACACTTAGATATAAGTGTATACTGTGCATACTTACATATACGGGTATGCCGTGTTTACACACAGACATAAGAGTACGTTACTTACACAGAGCAGGTCAGGTGTCGTAGACAGGAGTGTGTACAAGTGTGCTTTTGAGAACCGTAACACTTGCATTCCGAAATACCCAACATACAGTGACTTCGGTACCTCTGACCATAAGATGATAGCGAAAAGAAAGGCGGCACGTAATCTGCAAAACATAAACAATCCCTTGTAAAAAAAAGTTCACAACGTTCGTGTGTGGCCTGGCTTGAAGAGGCAACATCTTGGCAACGCTGGGTAAGGAAGGTGTAGTTCTCTCACGTCTGAGCCACAGATAACCGAGCGACCACTGACCTCTCCAGGTGACTGGAGTTTCCTCAATGACAATTAACCTTAGAACGTATGAAAAAAGAGTAATGTAGAAAGAAATATATATATATATGTTTCATAATTTTATATACATACATGCCATTTCCCACGTTAGCGAGGTAGCGTTAAGAAGAGAGGACTGAGCCTTCGAGGGAAAATCCTCACTTGGCCCCTTTCTCTGTTCCTTCTTTTGGGACAAAAATAAGAAATTGATAGAGGAGAGGATTTCCAGCCCCCGCTCCTACCCCTTTTAGTCGCTTTGTATGACACACAAGGAATACGTGGGTAGTATTCTTTCTCCCCTATCCCCAGGGATAATATATATATATATATATATATATATATTCTCCTAAAGGAGTGAATGTGAGCAATAACAGCAAAGGGTTGAGGGTGGATCAGAAATCAGGTTATGTACGACGTTTGGTGATGATGAGTGACGGAGTAAGGGTTGGATGTCTGGCTGTTCCCCGACGCTCAGGACCGGAATAGTTCCTCTGTATATGGGTTAAAGATCTTTGTTAAGGATAAAATATCGACCTGCGTTCGTCTTTCCCATCCTTAACGAAAGTTTCGACAAAACAGAATGTTGGCCAACGCCATTATACGTGTAAGGGGGTGGTGGGCATTCCTCTAACTGTATTCCACAAACTCTTTTACTGCATCTATAAAGCATCAGTTTCCCTTGAATTCTTCCTATATTCTTGGATCTCCCAAAAGTATTTGATACCACGGCGTGCAGTATTCTCCGACATGAATACTGGTATTCGCGGGACGCCGATGAAGTGTTGTAAGAGATAGGCTACCATAGACACCGAAACAATTCCACTTTCGGTTATCTTTCAGATATTAGAGAGGGTCTGTACTAGACCTCATACTTTTTCCTTTATATAGAAATAAATTCCAACAATTCATACGTAAAAGTCAAGTTTCGTTTTTCTGTGGACGACACAGTTGTCTACGAATCTGCCTACAGCCTTGAGCACTTCATGTGTCAAAATAGTTCATAGATGAAGACACTCCAGCCCTGAAGTTTGTCTTAGACATGTTGTTTATAAATTTTACAAGGTCATTCATTGTGCACGAAATATTCCATACAAAGCCAACCCTTTTACCTGACACTCCAGTTTCCTTTCGCGGACACAAACTAGAACACGTTCCAAGAACTAGATTTCTAAATATGCACATAGTCACCTCCCTAAACTGGAAACCCCACCCACTAATTGTTGAAGTAAGAAGATGTGGGACACTGTCTGGCATTTATATCCTGACACACAAGGCGATTTGGTCCACATATTATGCGCTGCTTCACCCACACATTTACTGCATGGACCGTCTCGGTATAGCGCACGACAGAGAGATCGCTCCAATTCAGTCCATGTTAAGAAGATGGAATTTCCTTACACCGATGCAAATATACAAACATCTTATCTTCCACTTTCTGTTGAAGATAATAAACCCCTCGCTAAACCAACCGGATGATTCTGTTGTCTTTTTTTTTTTTGTCCCCCTGTGCGTGCGTGGACTTGGATGCACACAGCCTCTCATTTTGCACACTTATGTCCCGTGTGCCGGAGCGAGCCTAGGGCACCTGTCCATCCTTTTCCGCAGCCTACCTCTTGCCCTAGTACCTTCAACCGCACAACCACAGACCATCACCAACTAATAATTTACCATGCGCCCTAAATGTTCCTTCCATCTTTAAAGGCTTTCATGTAGTAGTTCTTCAGATGATTTCCTCACACGTAGTATCATCCTAAGATCATTATTAATTCTATATTCGTCAACTGTGTCGATCGAGGGAGACTGTAGTTCCACATCCGTGCATAGGACATGCGACAAGCACTCCACCAGGCAATGTCCTTAGTGGCTTCCCACTCACTAGAGCATTCAATGTATCTAAAGTTTCTCTCTTGCAAGACTTAACTCTCATCTCCAACTTCCCCACTGCCTTCCTTACCGATGATCACTCTTAATTTCACTGACGTGTAACTCATCTCCACTGAAACTGATGTAGCACTATTGCTGGACATCTCTTTATCCCACCTCACGTAATATAATTTATATAAAAAGAAATTATTCAAACATAGAGACATCACATAATCTTGACATATTCCTATATTAACTTCAAAGAGTTCATTCATACCTTCCTTTACTGTCACATAGGCAGCAGCTACCTCCAGTATAAAAAAAACAATGAGAAATCTCGACATGAAAACAGCATATTAAAGTTACGCTCCAGAATCCACAGGAACACTGCCTGCACCAAATATGAAAGTCTCTTCACCACAGAGATCCATCAAACATCAGTCCACCTGCTCTGAAACACTCTATCCCTCCAGGCTACATACGCGACGACAATATTTAGTTCAGTCAACTTATAATAGATATATCCTTCACGTCCCTAACAAAAGTGTCATCATCTTACACTATGACATAAATCAGTGTTTCAATACATTGGATAAAATAGGTCCAATAACCTAGGAGCAGTTAGAAAACGGACAAACACACATACAGACAAGCAGCGTGGTGTCTATGATGATTCAAAGTAGACGGTGGTTCTGGTGTGATGTTGAGATTTTAATAACTGCATTAAGATTTGGTACTTGATGAGGCGGACTGTCTTCACGAAATATGTTGTGCCACATGTATAGATAAATTACATGTTAAATGAAACTATATGAACTCCTACTGAAGTACGGTTTCACCTTCACACACACACACACACACACACACATATATATATATATATATATATATATATATATATATATATATATATATA
>JAYMFT010212400.1:0-25355 GCA_038088735.1 Panulirus argus
CTTACAGCGATCATATATATATATATATATATATATATATATATATATATATATATATCGTAAATAAAGGTAACAAACAATTCACAATTTGAAGAAAAGGATTAAGCACATGAAGTGCACGGAAAAATATAACTTTAGGCAAAGAGAATAAATAAAAAGGAAAAAAAAAATTCAAGGTGATCAAGTCTGAAGTCGTGTGAACGTCAGAAGACCTAATGTTAGATCTGTGTATTTTACACACAAAAAACAAAAGGCAATAATGTTGAGATCTGCTGGGAACCATGGGTGGAGTCCACGCCGTTCAAAGAACGCCTAGTATCTACATGGTTATGGCTCCCTTATGATGTCTTCTTGATGATCCAGAAGACATGGTGGTCTCATTCTCGTGCATACATTACCAAGAGGATAAAAAATTTGGCAAGTGATGCATTGAGTTCCAAGTCAATGTCAGACATGAATATCTTAAATGACAAAGCGAGGCTGACCGATCACGGACTGAGTGGAACTCGGCCAACTGATGACGGTCAGGGCTGACATCCGTACTGCAGCTTGCTGACATCTTGAGAATGTAAGGGAGAAAGGAAACTAACCCAGCGGATATAGGCGGCCAGACGCCTGCGGTCGACAAGAACCCTACAGACCCGACAGTCACACATTAGAAACAGGAAAAACTTCTTTGCAGCGGCCTTGAAAAGATTATATGGAGGTTGGATCATCTTTCCCTTCATACCCGTAGATCTCGCGCCACGGTGAACGTGAAATTTACTGGTACTGATGTATCTCATTTAACCAGAGATGATGGATATTAACTTTATTTTCTGCTTTACCAAAGACAACGAATGAACAATTCATGATAAAGTTAAGTATGAGATTAACATAGCTGTTTATTGAAAAAAAGTACATCAAACACCGAATGAGGTTTAGCTACTTTTGAATTGTAAGATGGCTAGGTTAGTCCCTGGCTTGTACATACTTTTGGGAAAACCTGAAATCACGGAGAAACCATTTAAATTCACCTCAGACTGACAGGTGTTATAACAGACACACATTGCTCCCGAAAATGTCATCTTAAACGAACTCATCAGTAGTTTTCAATGAAGAACCAAAGCTAAACGAAACCAGTGAAACCGGCAGCTGTAAAAAGTACAAAAAACTACAAACGCTTGAAATTGTACATTACTAGAAAGAGAAAGTCAACATCTGTCAACTGCTGAAGTCACTGGCAAATTTTGCTCCTTGCAAATGATCATATTCGCTCCTGGACTGTGCGGTTCCACGGTTACTCAGCATTCTCAGGCCTGAGTCAGTAATGTTGAGGCTGGTGATCCAGCGAGCTATCTGGGCTGACCACGCCAGGCGGCACTATCAACACAGGCGATTTACCGTCATCTGGAACACTAACTGCCAACACTCTACCAGTATTAAAAGAAGATGGCGTATCTGGACACCTGTGAATATGTTGTATAATCGACTGCTATAGAGTTAAGTTACAGCCTTCACGTTTAGCGTCAGTTACAAGCCAGTATTTTCTATTTTCTTATATATATATATATATATATATATATATATATATATATATATATATATATATATATGTGTGTGTGTGTGTGTGTGTGTGTTTGTTGTGTCTGTGTTCTATGGTAAGGAAAAGACCTGGCAGGGGTAACAGGAGACCTAGCATAGGGTAGCAGGAGACATAGCAGGCAAGCAGAGCCTCACCACACACCTGCTTCAGGAGGAGTGATACCTGCCGGCGTCACTTTCCTCACTCAATATCCGCCAGCAGAGCTGCCGGCAGCCCCGTTACACTGACACATATTGTCTCTCACACTGATGTTGCCCAACCACGCGTTACGCTGACGCATACCGTCACACTGACGTCGCTCGACCACATGATACACGGGCGCGTACCGTCACACTGATGCCACCCGACCACGCGCAAGACTACGCATGCCGTCACCCTAAAGCCACTTCACCACGTGTTACACAAGCTTACCATCACACTGACCACACCACAACACCATACTCCCACCCGAGGGCAAGAGGGAACTTGGTTTAGACAAGGACGCGTACGTACGTACGTACATTAACTAACAAGCCTTTCATCGTGTCGTTTACCTCCTCCCTCACCACCGCCTCCTCACTATCACGACCGGCCGTGTCGCGACGACAGTTACGACGCGTGTCGGAGGTCCCAGGCTCCGCGGGGCAAGACAATCATACACATCATCATCCACCAAAATCCAGCTTTCACTGAGACTTCTGGTTGACACATGACAACAAAAAAGTCGCCAGGCAGGGGGGAGGGGTGGGGGGCTACATTCCGGGGGAGGAGGGGGGAAAGCTATGAACCGTGGGAAACAGGGAGGCTATGTACGGGGAAAGGGAGGAAGTCACGTTCCGGGGAAAGGGGGAAGCTACGTACCGTCGTGGGAGGGGGAAGCTAGATACTGGGGGAGGGGGAATCCAAGAAGAAAGCCGTATGTGTGTGTGTTATTACTGTTTGTTTGTGTTACTGGGAGAACTTTACACCCGTACTGCTCCGTTCCTTAACCTTGTACACATGTATCATGTCTTTAATCCCATGTATGCGCACACACACACAGACATGCCCCAGCCTAAACCAGGTACCCATTCATCGACCAACCCCGAGGAGAAGGACGAAAACCTAGGTCGTGTGCGGGGCCGACTACTTCCCTAAGATTCCAATCAATGCTGGCATGTGCGGTCTCAAAGGTCAGTAACGCTAACCGCTACACCAAGGAGGGCCCGTGTGTGTGTGTGCAGGGGAAGGCGTGGCGGCAACATGGCAACCATTCCTCACCTCAGGGAACATTAGGTCCACCACCCAAGGCTTGTGTTGATGTGTCTTGCTTGGAGTCACCCACAGCTCCTGGCGCAGTCAAGTGTGTATGAAAGTGTGTGCTCTCCAAGTGTGCATTTGTGTATAATAATCAAGTGTGCAAGGAAGTGTACAATACTGAAGAAAAAGTGTATGGCTGGAGTGTGTATGACTGTACAGTAATTAATTGTGTCCAATACTGAAATGTGTATGAAAATGTATCACTAAAATGAGTACGAGTGTATGCTAAAGCGTGTAAAAATGTACAATACGGAAGTGCGCATGAAAGTTTTTCAGTGCAGTATGTATGTAGGTATGCAGACCTGAATCATAAATGTGACGAAAGGAGAAAGAAGATTCCACAGCTGATCTCTACAAAAGACATATGGGAGCGAGGAGCCAGACGCGTGCCTTTGGTCCAAGCTTTCATAGCTTGGACGCGCGTCTTGCAACCCACGACAGCAGTGGCCGAAGTAATACCTGTGGAATAGGGAAAGTGCAGCAACATCCCACCGGACGGAAAGGAATGATTGGAGTGAAGTGACGCATGGAGAATCAACGGAACGGATGGCTTTTAATTCCACAGTGGGTATTACAGAGATAGAGGAACAGTCACTCTAGCCATGAGAACAGTACTCCATACTGGCGGGAATGAGACTCCTGAACATACGAAATAACAGTTCACAAGAAAAATGATTACGGTACCTATACACACCAAGTCCCTCTAAGGTTCCTAGGGAACAGATTATGTGAGGTTTCCAAGACAGACTGGAGGATATGGTTATAGCCAAGACCTTCTGTGTTATTACAAGTGGTGTGAAACTGAACTGAGCGAGACAAGTGACATTTAGAAAAGGATGCGTGAGGAACCTAGTTTTAGCGCTACTGCTCTCATACCAGGTTACCGTTTCCTTATTTAGATACGCATCACGTCATGATGAAAGTACACGGCGTTCTAACAAGTATTAAGAACAGTGCCTGTTGCACCTCGCCCAACTATAACAATTGAAATGCATATCAGCCACAAACAAAAGTATGCATGACACATGCAAACATCGCTATCAAACATGCGAAGGAACACTTTTCTCCAAGGCAAATATTGGAAAAGTGAACGCATGGAAATCTCATGAAACCAAGGCCCTCGATGCTGGTTACGACCCATAACTACGTCACGACCCTGAAGCATGACGATGCGACCCATAACTACAGTGGTACGACCTTTGAGCACGACAACCTGGCCTTTGCTCTGACCCTTAAGGTGTGTGTGTGGGGGGGGGGAGAGAAAAATAACATCTAATCCGGTGAGGTCAAATGTCAGTGGCATCGAGGATGTTATATATGATTGCCTAAGCAGTGAAGTTGAGGGTGTAGTGAGGAAGAGCATTGTGAACATAAAGAGAACCTCGGTTAGTAATATCATACGGATGTAGTGATGATGGCGTAGCGACGATGGCCTTAGTAGTGAAGATGACAGTGTATTGAAGAAGAGTTCAGTGAACGCGAGAATGTAGTGAAGATCATACTGAACAAAAGGGTGAAGAAAAGTTTTGTGAAAATAAGGGTTGCAGTGAAGGTAAACAGGTATAATGAAGATAAGGGTTTAACTAAGACAGTCTTTGACCTGACCCTTGAACGTATGGTAAAAGTGTGTAATTAACAAGAGTGTTCAGTTATGAAGATAAGGGGAAGACGAAGGCATAGTAAAGATAAGGGTGTGGTGAAGATAACGATTATGGTCAAGATGTAGTTTCGTGAATATGAGGCTGTAGTGAAGACAGCCTCCTCTGACCCAATCCCCAGAATGATAAAGGGTCGTGCCGTCGTGCTCAGGAAAACAAGCAATGGGGGATCACGGATGTGAAACTCTCTCCCCGCAATGGCCCAAACAATAGAAACACGCAGTGATCACCCATAAACACACCTTGGCAGGCAGCACATCCAAACACCAACTGGCAGAACTCAAGAACAAAAAGCGAACCGCTGGCAACAACAGAAGGAGACAAAACACAAAACAGGATGAGGCACTGCAGGAAACGCGAAATGCGAGAATTAAAACACGGAACTTAAAGACGGGCAGGAACGGATGAGAAGAGGAAGAGAGTAGGGTTAATGAATGTCAAGGATACCGCCTGGGAGCTGGAGGACTGGCAGGGGGATACCTGGCTCCTAGAGGGGTGGTAGGAGGGATACTTGGCAGTTGGAGGGATGGCAGGGGGTACCTGGGTGCTGGATGGTTGGCAGGGGGGTACCTGGAAGAACGTTAGCTACTTTCCCTGAAACAGCCAAAGGAAACGTTTGCCAAATGTCTAAACGACGCCTTCGGAAAAGTTTCCTCTCACGTCTAAATGACACCTTCATAAACATCTGGCAAACCTCTATACGATGCCTTTGGAAACGTCTGTTAAACGTCTAAAAGGACGCCTTGAAAAAGGTAAGGCCGTGTTCACTAGGGACCTCTCGAATGCTAACGCCTGGAGTCGAACTGCCGCCGCTTCTTTTGAAGCCTTTGCCTAGCGCCAGCTGATGGCGTTGAAAGACAGAGAGAGAGAGCTCTCACGCGGCGGCTGGCGCTCCAGCATCCACACAGCTGACACACCTGGCGCCTAACAATGGCCGACACTCCAGCATCCAGACAGTAGTTAACATTACCAGCTGACATTGCTACCACCTGGCAGCGCCTGGCACTGTCAGCATCACCCTGGCAAGACAACCACACAACAGCTGACACTCCTGCATCCGTCTAGCAGGTGACACACACACACCCACACACACACAAACACAAGCTGACGCATTTAGTTATTAGGTAACAAGGACCGGGGTAGGGATTCCCAGCCTCGTCGCACACCATGGTAGGCACCTTACTCGTTAAGAAATTACCGTACGGTTGGCCTTTATCAGCTGACGTGAGATGGGAGGGGGGGGGAGGCTGAAAGGTGGAGGAGGAGTGAGCGCCGACGATCTGGCGGGAGGGGGAGAGAGAGAGAGGAAGGGGAGGAGAAACAGATGTTGGCCTAGTCACGGCATAGTTACCAACGCCTTCTCCGCTAGTCACGGACTGTAACACTCCCCCCCCCTCCCCCAAGACCCAGACATACAATCTGACGCAACTTTTCACTAACGTCAGGACCCATCCACATCACTTTCACAGCTCCACAAGTGATCCCCCGAGCCAAAGCATATGACGACATATATTTCTGGGACACATTCCCTCCCAGATCTCTTGAGGTAGGCGAAGTATCCAAAGCCGCCTTGGTGGATTTCGAAACGATTTGTTTGTTGTGTCAACGAGGCACGGGCGAGTCAAGTGCATGCTGGCCCTGTTTCCGTGCTTGGGTGCTAGTGCACTGTACATTAAGAGCAACGAGAGGCTGACTCACACGAGAGTGCACCTCACAGCACCTGCTGGCCTTCCTCTAGGCACTTCCTCACAGGTGTGGCTATAATATTCTCTCACACACGCACATGTCTTGGCCTCGGAAGTGATCGTGTGAGATCAATTTGCCTTACTGCTCTCTTCAATCACACGTCTGTAATTCAGAAGTTTACGAGTCATCAAAAGTTCATTAAAATTCTGAAGCAGTGAGAGGCATCGTATCTTAAAGGTGGATCACAGATCACCATCTACCGTTTTATTTGCAGTAAAAAGAACAGTTGTTCATAGAGCGAGACGCCAACAGCTGTCATGCAGAGGTATTCACGGATCACATTTGTCGCAGTTGTATGTAGAAACCCAGGTAGAGTGGGAAGAACGAAGCTCCGGAACGCTTCGTTCACTGGTTCGAGGCTTCACAACAACAACCAAAAAAAAGCTTGAATTACGGTCTACGATGCTCCGGAACGCTTCTCACTGGTTCGAAGCTTCACAATAAAAAGCATGAATCACAGCCTTCTCTCCTTACAATATACCCTCACACTCAACAGTAATTACGTTACAACATAAGGTAATTCTTCGGTGACCACGCAGTAACTTATAATTGCCTTCACTTTCCTGTCATTATAGTCTGTCCTGTTAATCATTATACCTTCCCTTCACTTTCTCGTCATTACGGTTTGTCCTGTTAATCATTCCTAACTACGGAGGCGAGACCACTTTCTCCCCACGTATGGTTGCCAAAGTCAGGGAGTTCATCCTAATCTGCCCACACGCCATAATCTGCTTGATCACGACGGCACGACCCTTGAGCACGACGGTGCGGCCCTTAAGCACGACGATACAACCCTTAAGAACGATGGTACGACCACAGAACGACCCAACTGACCTCATGACCTATTAAAGTATTCCCCCCACAAAATCATAAGAGGCATACGAACTACAGCATCAGATACATTAAGAATTAATATATACTTCATGCCACTAGGGAATGCCCACACACACACACACACACAATATGACATTCGAAAGTAAGAACAGATTCGCAAACCAAAGGAAAACAATTTTCGCAATGATCACAAGGCAAAGGATGCTGGAGATTGCACGGACCTGATAAGGACACTAGAGAACGAGTGGATAAGATAAGGACACTAAAGAACGCACGGACTATATAAGGACACCGAAGAATGCAAGGACCAGATCGAGTCGGCCAGGCGAGGCGAGGCGAGGCAGGCGGGCGGGCGGGCAGGTGGCTCGGGCAGCGAAAGTTGGTGTTGTGTTGTGAGAAACTCAGCGGATGTCGGTCAGGTGGAGTGGCTGGGGACGACCAGATGTGGGTCACTGTCGAGGCCCAGGACACGACACGACACGACACGCCGCCGCCGCCGCGCTCAGGCTGCCTTGCCTCTTGCAACACGGACCTGCAACGCCAGGAAACACTTCCTCCCTCGCTCTTCACCTTCTCTTTTTTTTTTTTTCTTTTTGGCAACAGAACTTGTGCATCCAGGAAAAAAAAACACTTCCTCTCCTGTTCTTCCTTGCAACATATCCTGCACAACGAGGAAACACTTCCTCGTTCCCTCATGGAAAACAAACCCCTTCCCCTTTGCGAGTCCCTCTGAAGACTACATCCATCTGGTAGAACAAGGCAATACCTCCAGAGTCTTGGGAGGGCACGTCCCCGTCTTGCGACAGCGTATCCCCTTAGAATACTGCTGGAGTATGGTACCGCCCTTGAAAATCCATGGATTCCAAGAGATTAGTAGGACCTGAAGGCGCCCCCCTCATCTTGCATTATTAAAGAATAATAATCCATGAAGTTGCGTGCAACATCTTGAAGGGATCGATGACGCCCTCATCTTGCAACATCAAGAAAATATCTGGGTCTCTGACAGGAGGCATTTAAGCCCCTCTTCAGGAGAGGAGGACGTTCCTTTCTTGTGTCAGCCTTGCCGGGGCACTTGATTACCCGCTGGCGGACATTACTTCCTGCAACAGTCGACGAGAAGTGCAAACACCCCTCACCACAAGCAAATCCCGTTCTTGTCGCTGCCTTATACAGAGACGTGACGCGCGCCCTCACTCCTCACACTGCTGCGGGACAAGAACCCCTCTCAGTGCTCGACAAGGACGACGCCCCATTCTCCCTGCCACCAGGAAGGGCTTTCATGTCATTCCATGACAACAGTTCGTGTCGGCGACAATAAATAATACGCTACTTCTTGTAAAAACAGGTCAAGAGGATCCAAGGACGACACATTCGTCGACTTTCTCTTCTTCCCAGCGGGTGTCGTGCACTCCGGATGAACGATAACTTTTTCTTTCCTTATAATTTCGTCGTTTGTTAAGTTTCATACCACATGGTGGTAAGGAGGGGGGAGACATGGTACAAATATGGAAGCGACGATGCTCAGGCGTTTTGGAAAAGTCTTGTTAAGTGTGCAGCAGTAAAGTGTGGCGCTATACTGCACCTCGGAGGTGGTAAAGTGTGTAAATGTTCGAGCGCGTGTACAGCCATGAGCTGTGTGGCGGTGAAGTGTGTGTGTTTGTGTACGCGTCGCAGGTGTTCAAGGGGGTGTGGCAAGGGGCTACAGGAAGCCTGGGGGTGAGTTGGGTGGTTCATGTAGAGTCTGGGGTGTGCGCTCCACGTCTGCGGCCGACGTGTGTGAAGGTGACGCAGTCGGATACGTCTACGGATGACTATGTCGGGAGGAGGAGGGGGCAGAGAGACGCGAGCGAGCGACGTCTTCGGATGACGTACGTGGGCGCTAAGTGGGTACGGATGCGACGCGTTTGGGCAAGCCGGAGGAAGTCTGCGTGACGCATGCGGCGACGACAGCATGAGACGGATGGAGGGAGGCCTCCTAGGCAGGTATGGGTAGGGGGTGAGGGAAGGGGAATGCTACCACCCGGGCTGGCTGCTACCATCCGCTAGACACCCTGGAGGGCAGCTTGGCCAGGTCGCTGGACGACCCTAGCTAGAGGTCACTGGACGACTCCCAACCAACTATTAGCAGCGTGACACTTGATTTCAATGGTCGTCCGCAAGGGGAAGACACGGCTTCTGAAGCTGGTCGTCTTCTGTTGGGTGACCCATTGGTCTGTGTCCCGTCGAAAACCCCCTAACCGAGCCCCAGCACCATCCCCCCCCCCCCGCCCCATCCCTCGAGGGCAAGTCACTGCCCCCTATCCCTACCCCAGCTTCCATATGAGGCAAATCGTTAAAATCAAATTTTGCAGCAACGAAGCAAATACGGCCGAGCACTGTGATGAATGAAAAGGGAGAGGCGGGAAGGGGGGGAGGAGGAGAGCCTTGAGGCGCGGGTTAGTGAGGGGTGAGGGCGGTGAGGCTAGGGAAGGCTAGGGCAGGGTCCAGGAAGGACCGGGAGTGACTGACCACAGGACAGCCCTGAACTCGCTTCACCCAGATGGCCGTCTGGCTAGCTGGAAGCCTCGCCCGAAATTCTGGGAATTCCCGCACCTCTATAAGGTACACCAACGCGGGTTTTTATAAGGGGCGTGTGTACGTATCGGTACGTATTGGTCGTTTATCATGCTACTGTATTTCGTTAACGGCGGCCGTGAGATGACGAAATACATTGCTGTATTACGCTAAACCAGGACAGTCTATGTTGCACTGGCAGGAACCACACACCAGCCTTCATCACCTGTTGAAACATTATACAAGAACCCGCTCCAACAGTACTCCAGTGACTCCTCCACACCCTCTGTTTTGGTGCTCCTTCTCCCCCCAGTATATGCGCCACGACTTGGGCACGAAGGTTCGACCCTTCGAAGCGTATGACAGCCTGGCCTTTTTTAACCAGTCCCTTCGAGGTCAGGTCAAGGGCTACGCCATCATTTCCGAGTCGTACCATCGCGCTCAAGGGGTAACAAGTGAGAGGCACAAATCCGGTAATATAATCACAGCACATTTTACCAGGTTCGTCTTTGCCCATAACCAAGTACCGCTTTCATGGCTAGAAGTTCGTCAAGGATGCCAGAGTGTATGAGAGAAATTCCGTCAAGAGAGTTATTGGTCCAAATGCCTTGCAGGAGAAGGGACAGGACACAGGGGTAGCGATGTGGAGGAGTTAGGGAGGTACATAGGTCGGTAGGAGGAGGGGGGGGGGTCAAGCCTAGCTGAGCGTGGCCGCGGGACACGTTAGATTAGCTCGGACAGAAGTCTAAAATTTTCTCCAGCGTCACTTTCTAACACAACCACCGACGGTTTTGGAGCTCAAAAATCTTACGTACTCGGAGAGCAGGTTTTAGGTCATCTTTGGCAGCTGTTGGGAAAAATGAGAAACACGCAAACGGCAAACGGAATGTAGGAAGAGTTTTCGAACGATGCCGCTCCATGTTAGGTAGGCCAGCACCCACGGAGGCGCTCCCGGACTCGCTGACCAGAGCGGACCCGGGGCCCTCTCCTACCCGGGCTCGCTGGCCGGGTCGGACCCGGGTTTTACCTCTCTCCCAGCCGGACATTCAGACCAAGGGCGGGCCCCGGGGAAGGCCCCAGGGACACGCCAAGTGAGAGTGGACCTCAACATCCACGCGGAAATGTTTTAAGAACCGATGAGACCGCCTCCCCCTCGTCCCTAATGAATGGGTATCGGCTAGAGAATCCGCACTGGGTGGGCAGAGACCACCGGGTCAATGGAATTAGAAAGTTTCCCAGCATATGATATAAACAATTTCCTAGGCACGCCCTCACGAGCCTCCGCTTATCTCCGTGGTTCTCAACAGTGGGTTAGGAGACCGGAAATATCACACAATAACTAATTGATATATTCAATAGGTCATTATCTGGTGACCTTTCAGTTTTAACCCCGTACCACCACAATGATATGAATGGAGAGAGGGCGCGAGGACAACCAATCAGAAGGGTGCACTACACGCACCCGACAAGTCAACCAATCAAGGCTCTCTCTACCCAGCACGTGACCGGAATGAATTATTTTTAACAACCCTAAAAAACATTAGGGAGAGAGAGAGAGAAAAAAAAAACACCCTTGCTGATGAACATTTTTTTTTATCTGAAACTCAAGATTCAACAGCTGGCGGTTTATACAACTGAATACAGATGTTTCAATTCAGTTGTACAAACCGTCAAACCAATGTCGTTTCAAGATGGCGCAATAAACATAACATTGGGTAAAATGAGGAGAATAGTGGGTAGGCGCAGACCAGCAATGAAGGAACAGCTACGGAGGGAAACACGCCATATGAGGCCCACCTGTATCAACCACTAGAGGTTCAGGACATGTGCCAGACCTTCTTCCCATACTGTATGGTATAATTTTGTCATCTTTCCCAGAGGCTGTTGAGCCGGAGGGAGAGGTGGATGGGGCACTACCTTCTGTTGTATTATCTTGTTACGGACCACGTGGTCTCATGGTATCTGTCCTCCTCAGGTACCTGGAACAGTACAAAGGAATGCAAGTAGCAACAGGCTACTGGTGTCCTTTCGAAGATGTATGCGACAGAAGAAGTCAGAGACTTAGAGCTCCGAGTGGTGAGGGGTAAAGAAATCGAGTAAATAATGTCTGTCCTGAGCTCGAAGCGAGGTGTTTATCTAGCCTACTTATGGTGTTATTCCATATGTTAAAATTCCTACCTAAAGCAATACTTTGCCTCGTTCGATGTGTCTAAGCATCTTCCAAAAGAATGGGTCTGTTTAGCGCCTGGCGCCTGTGTCTTCCGGGACTGTCATCTTGGATAAAAACCCATCCCAAACCGGGATGTCCAGTGATATGCTACCTTCCGCCCCCGGATGTTTGACCAAGCGATCGAGGAATGTGTCCAGCGAATTACAGAAGTCCTTGGTTGGGATGTGTCTGGTTGGGAAGATTCCCACACAGGCCCTTGAATCGCATGATACTCTCATATAGGATGTCTTTGAGGAAGAAACCTGTTGAAAAAAAAAAATACCCTAAGCGGGGACTTGCTAGGGAAACATTAGCCCTGAGAACAGTGAGTTAGGGATGCACTATCCCCGAGGGGAATGTGTTACGGAGACCCTCCGTCAAAGGAATGTCTATCAAATATTTTAGGCCCTAGAGCACAACTATAGGACCCTTTGAACACGAAGCCTTGAAAACCATACGACCCTGAAAACGACCACAGAACCTTTGAGCATAACGGTAAGACCCTCTGCTATGATGACTAGGCCCTTGAGGATCAGGTCAAAGCACTGATAATGTCGCTGGTGTTGGTCGGCAAGTGGTTGATGGCGATGGTTCTGGGATGTAAGCGGTTGAGCTGGTGGCTATGGTGGCAGTGAAAGTAGTGGCCGCCAGAGACGGTGTGGAGCGATGAGAGAGGTGGTGTTGGTGTCAGATGTGATGATGGCAGTGTTAGCAGCAGTGGTGGCAGACAGCAACGGTGATGGCCCTGTGGGAAGCTCAGGCATCTGAAGTCCACAAATCAACACAGTTTTACCTTTTTTCCATAACGTATTTGCAAGATTCGGCGATTCCAGCATGAATAACTATTTTCTGTATAAATAACCATTTTCTATCATAAATACAGGCGCACGTAAAGTGAAAGAGGTTTTGGGGTCACTCACAAGAGTCAGTGTCAAGAGAATGCCCACACACACACTGACCGACCGCCTACACTTTCCATTCACAGTTTTTCCTCACTGCTGAGTTTCCTGTTCCATAAATCAGCCCTCTTGTATAACCCTCTAACCCAATTAAAGTTCAAGGAACAGTTTGCGAAGGTCGGGCGTTGCCTCGGAGCCACAGACCATCAGTACCGGAAAAAAAAAACTATAGGATTTTACACACATGATATGGCTGGTTTTAATTAGCCACTTCTGAATTTTCTTCTAACTTATTCTGTAACTTCAACTTTCCATCTTCCAAAGCATTTCCACTTTTCTTGTCCTTTCTCCACTTCCTGTTCCATCTCCTCACTTAACTATATTAACGTTTTTTTTTTTTCAATTGTGTCGCGCATGCCCAGTCCTCCGAACCAACCTGATCTCTGTCTCAGTATATTAATCTAATTCATGACCTCTAGCCTCTTCTCTTCAGAAGACTCGTAATCTGCGTTTCTTTCCAATTCACACCCTTTCCAATCCTTGCCTCCAGCCAGAGCTTTCCATTAACTGATGGAAAGGAGAATTCTACTTTATAATCCTATCTGCATCTATCAAGAACTTAGGAAGACTATAAACAGTCCTGCAAGAAACAACCTTGTCATAAAACATATTTCAAACATCGCTCCGTCCCCTCCAAGTCCACCATTCTTCCCACAAATCCTACTCTCCTGGAACAGTCCTGCCCTCCCCTAATTCCTGGAAGAGGTCGTGCCCTCCCCTAATACAATACAAAGTCGAGAGCCAATGCGCTTGGAATCCTTTGAGGGCGAAGACCTTCACCCTCCTGAGGCTGTTTACACATATCACGTTGCACTTCCAAGGTACGGCCTTCAACACCACCCGCCCTGTCCTCCTCTGCACCACCGCCGCCACAACCCACTCACCTGACACCTGTCCTCCATTACTGCGTTAAGGTCTAAGGTACTGCGTTAAGGTCTAGGGCCATGGTATTTGGGTCCCAAAGTATCTTCGGTGAATAAGAAACTATATGTCAATTAGGTCTACATCCACACAGTATGCGTCTTCAACCACATCAAGGTTTGCAACAAGACCGAATAGGTCTTCAACCACACCTAGCACGTCTGAAACCAGACCAAAGAGGTCTGTAAGCACACCAAGCACGTCTGCCTCCAAGACCAAGCAGGTCAGGAAACCACATTATATTGGCCAACAGCCACGCTATGTGGGTAAGCACACACCATGCAGATTAACAGCCGTATCAAGCGGGTCAGCGCATTCGGTTCAGCAACCACAACAGCTGTGTCAGAAGCTATAATAAACAGGTCAGCATTTACCACATAAAATAGTCATACTAGTTTCGATAGTACACCCACATTGCAAAAGTCAAGCCAAATGACTCGGTGGCTAAATCCAGCGAGTCAGGGGTCGCACCAAGTGAGTCAGGGCGTGAAAGAGGTCACACCACACTTTTCTAGTCAGAAGTCAAACAAACGAAGTTGTTACTGGCGGCCCCAAGCAGTGCTGAGCCAGGCTACATGACTAACAGCCACAGGAAACCCAGAGCCCACCTTACGGTACACAAGGACCCTTAAAGAGGGGCTTCGAACCTAGGCACCAAAAACATGCTCTTTAAATCAAACTCAATGTCTGCCCAATAACCATTTCTCTTCCTGCTGACGATGCCTAGTACTCATCGCCGAAAGTGACAATGAATTTGCTTGATTCACAACCCTGAGAAGGACTGAGAACACTTCCTGGTTCACATCCCTGAGAGGGACTGAGAACACTGCCTTATTCATATCCCTAAAGGGGACTGAGAACACTTCCTGGTTTACATCCCTGAGAGGAACTGAGAACCCTGCTTGGTTCACATCCCTGAAAGGGACTGACCATTACTATTTGGCTCACATCCCTTGGACAGACTGGTATCCAGTTCGTCTTGCTTCTCGCCACTTAAATATTTTGTAACAGGGGGACCAGTTCACCCTTAGGAAAGGAATGGCCAACACTACTTCCAAGAAAGGGAGTGACCAATACTGCCTGGGTCACATCCTTGAAAGGGATTGGCTTACACTGCCTGGTTCACAACCGAGAGAAACCAACCATTATTACCTGGTACAAACCCCTAAGAGAAACTAACCAACGCCACAGCACCGGAGCACCGGTTCAGTGCAAGTAACCTATGCATCAACGAGATTTTAAAACCAAAGGCAAGTGCCAATATCAAACGCATTCGCAACCGCTTCAAACAGGCTTGCATCCATTTCAAACGCATCTGAGACCACATCAAATGGCCTGTAACCACACAGCCGAGATGAACGACTGTAAGCCATAAACACGGCTTTGGAGGCTAATAAAACCTATATCTCCCAAAGTATATCAATCAGGTGCAAGATACTCACCCTAGTATAGCTGTAAATACAACTGAAAAAAAATCATTTTTGCAGGTCTGAATGTGAAGAATGCCTGCTCCTTAACTACTTACAAGTAAATATGTTACAGTCTTTAAGCCTATCAATTTTACGAATTCGAATAAGCTAACAAGCAAAACATCAAGGAGTGTTCTACAGTTCTAACACTATCCTACATCTCATTGCATGTAGAACTCCCTCCCTGCATTGTACAAATTCGTAATGGCAACCTGAAACTACAGCAAGCAATCGAAAGTACCCTCTGACACCCATCAGTGTCAGCCTCTAGACTCAGTTTTACAATAACAGCCTCCTACTTAATCTTTCTCTATAAACCATGCCATTCCCCGACTCAACTCACAATGTCTGCCTCCTGTCTTGTCTTCCCCGCAGTCATAATCCTGTCATCCGTCCACCTTATAAACTCAGCTTCCCAGTCTATCCGCACACGTCAGCATCTTGACTCGCTCACTACAGACACCCTCAGCGTCCTGACTTCATCCTACTGAAAGTGATCCATACCAGAACTGTCCTTGGTTGCGTTTTGGTGACGAGACATGAAGTAACCAGTCAACGATGCTGAAGACCAAACAAAGAGAACCAGGCGTCCGGTCTACATGAAACTGTTTCACTTTTCGCTCAGAGACAATAGGCTCGCCGAGCAGAGCCTAGCCAACCCCGAACCTCGAAAGCAGCTGAGTAATGGTCCACCACAGCGCCTCCGGACCGAGGACGTACAGGATCAACGGCCTGCAATCCTCTGAACAGAACAAACGTCAACGTGTAGTGTTACTGAGCTTTAAACCACAGCCCATAGACAACTGATGTATCCCTAAAATTCTATTAATGACGCAAAGACCCTCTACTATTCTATGTTTGGACCCTGCAACAGAAAATTGGACTGAACAACATGCACAACTACTCTACACTAAGTAGCAATTTATTACATTTTCTTTGTAAAAAATATCAATCATTAGACTAAAAACATTCCAGCGGTTTGAGATGTAAATAAACATACTTTATCAAAAAGCACTTTAAACACCCATACATAGTTACGTCATCTAAATACATGCATACCACTGCTAAGAATAGCAAGTAAAGATTATAATTCAAGGCAGGCCATTCTGACGATGTCTTACAAAACAGCAGGAAAACGCAATACAATTATACACGTATGGTAGCACTAATAACGACTACCACTTCGTAATTACAATTTATATCAACACTCAAGGTTATTAAAAATAAAAAAAAGGATCAAGTTGATCTAATAAGCAATGAAGATAGTTCAAAGAATCGGCAAAATACTAGAAGATTCAAAGAGAATCTTTATACAATTCTTTTCTCTCTCGGGGGACAGTACTAGCCTCATTACAAGGCAGTTACAGATCACACACAACCAACAATGCTTTATTTAGGCTTGTTGAACTCCAATCTAGGAATTATTCGAATCCACAAGTATGATAGATTCGAAATTTAAAGGAACAGATATGAACAGAAGCATCGGAAATTCGAACACGCCATCCCAGGACAAAAATGAAGTCTCGAATATGAATTTTGGTAGTCAAGCCTTAGTTAACCAGACTCTCCAGCCTCAAAAACGCGTCTGGACCTTCGTAACTCAGACACACATAACCAAATAATAACCACTAACAAAGTTCTGCAGTATTCTGGACATGTGTGAATTACGTAAATACCAGAAAATAATCAACACAAGACTCGAGCAGTACTGTGAACAGTTCGTTTTCCTGGTCGCTTGTTAATGTGGTCCTTCGAGAAGCAACAGGTTAGAAATAATAATGACCTACGAAGTTCAATGACCATGAGCTTCGCTGGTACAAGGAACCCTATACGAGGAGCACCTGCTGGCCAGACCAGGTGCAGGGGTGAGCGGTCAGGATATGGATGGGATGGGATTACCCGCAGGGCTACGGCAAGATAATGGAAGCGGGAAGGTAGTGCTGAAACTACGTGATTACTACCTAATCTGTAAAAATAATAATGTAATAATTTTGATATATAAGGGGAAAACTAATACGATAAAATTGGGAGGGATGAAGATTGCGAGGCAACGCCCTCCTGCTAAAATATAGGAGAGTTTGTTTCGTATGGCATTGGAATGAGGAAGAAGAGTAGAGGTGGGAAGGATGAGGCCATTCTGCTGCTGCCAGCGGTTGAGAAAAAGACGCAGGGACAAGCTGGTGGCCTGTCTGGAAGGACCAGGAAGACAAGGAAGGGGTCAGAGACTACAGCAGCGTCTAGACATATAACGTTTCCAAGACAAGTTCCCCCCTCCCCACCGTAGTTTTATGCTTCTTGTAAATATAAAATACGAGGAAAAATCCTCCTTGTACGACTGTCTATGAAGGAGACACCGTAGCAGACCCAAGCGATAAACCCAGCAGGAGACCGAGAATGACGGTAAGAAGCTCCGTACAAAGAGCGGTACGCGCAGAATGTAAAATACTACCTTCTAACCTTGGGCCAATGGACCCAGCGTGTCCCCATCCTCGCTACGGGATTCCCATATAAGCTTCATACATAACTCCATTAAGAATTCTCGTCAGGCAAAAAGTTCGCTTCAGTTTCTGGATGTACGTTCCATCATGCTCGTCTGGATGCACTAATGACTATAGTATTCTTTAGATGTTATGCTGGTAGCCATATTTGCCTTTTCGGACTAACCATACGCCACTGTGGGTTAATCCTTTTGTCATAATTCGGTTAAACATTGGCAAATATCATGTAGTCGCACAATGTTCATTTCTCCTTTCCTTGACACTGATTTCTGATGCTTCACTAGAAAGACAGTGTTAACAAAGCTAGCAATCGTCGAGGACACTGCCGTCAGAGTACGCCATTCGTCAAGCTGATCGCAAGATGAATGCCAATTAACACAAATTACATATATCACTGATTAGAAAGTGGTGTCAAACGCATATTTAGAATCAATAGAATACTTGCGTCGCATGGAGTTACTGAAATACGAATGGGAGAGAGTTTCATGGCCAAAGGTTGAACTTTGATGTTGATAGGAGGTAGGAAAGCTTTACTACAAATTGAAACCCTTTAAAATGGAATAATTCTCGCAAAATCCAAACTACTTACGTGTCTAAATGCCATTCAGTTCTTTAGATGCTGGGAAATAACAGTTTTAAAGTTTCCCAAGTATATGATTTTGACTTTTCAAGTTATGACCAAGGTTTAGTTGGCTAAAATGAGACTCCACAACGTACAGACGGACGGACGGACGACGAACAAAGCGATTCCTAAGTAATAACCTAATTGTACTGTACGGGGAGGGTTTTATTCTCGTCTGGCTTACTAAGCAGACGACAACAATATGCTGATAGAGTTATGTACCCAAGCGTGAATTAGCATCTTATCAAGTAATATGAAAAAGCAATACGAAAACATGATGATTAACACTACTGTGCAGAATTAATCACGTCAGGTAATGTGAAAGAACTGGTCAGATGAAGTCAGGTTAAGTAGTCAGATTTGACACAGACAGAATTGTAAGTAATACTGAATGCTATGTATTCTAGCATTTCGCTATACCATCCTGGACTCAAGAATAAAGTTGCACTGAATAAAGCTGGCAATACAGTAAAGAATCATCTAACATTTACCACACGAAAGAGTTATGATAACTTAGTGTTACTAAAATTCTCTGATTTTACGAGCGGTTCACACTCCATAAATATAACTTTCTAAATCATCCTAACATCATAAAATAACACACCTGTTGGCGAGACAAGACAATAACCAACCAATACATTAAAATACATTTCATCACTCCTGCAATGCAATCAGTGGAAGAAACTAAATCAAATGGCGAGTAATACAAAGTCTTGTACAGGATTTGTAAAAAAAAGTAAAATACTTACCTTATTATATTGTAGAACCGTCAAGCTTACATCACTCAGGAAATGAAACAATAACGTGCCATCAGCAGAACTGAGACAAGCAACAATATCTTTTTTTTTTTTTTTTTATGTTGAAGGCTCCAGTCACGGACAAAAGTCCACATCAAGGCCGGGCCCTTACACGAGAGGTAATACTACTAAACTTCCTGTGTAATATAATCCCAAGGTTTCCTTGTCAACACACAAAAATTGATAAGAACAGCTGAAGGGGAATGGTTACAATGGGTTTATGCCAAATTATGACGCTTTCAATATAATAATGTTGGCGCAGACTAAAAATAGTCGGCATTAGTTTAGAAACAAGGTCATATATGAATGGTTCACTTTACTGATTTACATCATCAGCTCAAATATACCAGAAAGCTCTAATTACAAACACGTTAAAAATTCTGGTTGCGCTTAGTATTTGCCTTGAAAGGGCCTAGACACTCACTGCAAATTCCTCTCTCTTTGTGCTAACTGCTGACATGAAACGAACCGTGCAGCAGCCAACACCGTAGCCGCTCGCTAACCTACCTTTAAGTAGTTTGGTCTGGGAAAGTTAAGCATTCACCAGTCTGATTCTAATCTACGTAGTGTTGACTTACAGCATTACTCAAACTTAGTTATTCTGCAAGTAAAACCAGAATGCACCACACTTTTATTATGCACTAATTACATATATTAAGAGCGGATAGCTTCCATCCTGTAATTCCTCTAGTCACTTTCACTGCAACTGAAGACATTCGTATCATATCCAGTGCATTGTAGTGAAACGTAGAGTTAAAACGAATAACCTTTTCTCATTCTAGTTGATTTCCTTTTTGTGTACATTAATGCCGGTTCAAATTTCGGAAGAATAATCTCCCTAAATACCATCCTGTCGACGTCACTCTTAGATTGTCAATGTTTCTTTCCGGCTGTCACTTTAAACAACAGAATAGTGCTTCCATATATATATATATATATATATATATATATATATATATATATATATATATATGGGCCTACATTCCCATTAATACAGACAGGACCAAGTAGGACAATCTTTCCTTCATAAAACCAACTTACGCCATGCAGAGAATTAAGTCTTAAGTCGAATCATCGAGGGAGATTATTGTCTCCATTTATCCATCAACATTATCACGGGAAACTCCTCTACTGCATTTCAGTATACAGTAACTTCGCTGGCATTATTCTATCAAATATTTCAAGTGTCTGTCACCTACAAGTCGTCCATCACTTCTCGTATATTACACCTTAGAAAACATCTTTTTCAAAACTCATATGTCGTAAGTTCCAACTAAACGACCGTGCTATCATCACGACCATTGCTAAAGGGAGAGAAAAAAAAAATACTTTACACATAACAACAGATTAAAGACCAATTTACAAATTCCGGCTATTATTTGTATACCTCCTTCCGGGTCTTTCTATTCACTCCTTTCCTCATGGATCTCAGCGTAAATGATTTTACTGTTAGAGTAACAATACTTCTAAAGCAGGAGTCGCTAGAATGAGATAATCTAATCGAACAACCTCCCTGGTGGACTTTGACCCATATCATGTCCGCATATCCTAATTCTGTCTCAGGTCAGTGTGAAAAGCCTTTACAATACCTTAAAAATAAATCCCGCGTACGCACCCTTCCCTTAAATAAGGCCAAGACAAGCGAATGTGTGACCGATGCCTCTTATAGCTTCGTACGCCAGCATCAGCGCCTCACGCACGTACGTAGTCCCACTCCATGTTGTTCAGCTAAACAACATGACAACCGATCGAATTACACTTCTATTTAACCCTACAACTGGTTAGACATTTGATGACCCGAAACTGGTCACACCACATCAAATCATACTCAACCGGTGCTGATTATATCTCATCAAATTCCTGAATGTGCAATGATTACCAAGTCTGCTGCCTGCCTTATCCCAAAGTGATGTTAGGATAAGTGACAGGCATTAACAGAAAAATGACAATCAACTCTTTTTCAGCTTTTATTGTTTTGTTACTTAACTGCCCAGGTACTCCAAGGTAGGACAAACTCTACGCCTCGCAAGTTGTACCTTGTTCACAAACCTCCTTCTCCCCCATCCTGGGATCCACCACGTCCTCCCATCTAACTTCAAACTTTGTCGAACAACTAGGCGTGCTACTCCCGGTTCTCGCTGTTTTTATTTTTGTTTCTCTTTTGCTCTATAAGAAGCCTAGGATCCATGGGCTCCAGGCGCATCGCAATGAGATATCTTTCACAGACGGTGTTGTAACCGAACATGAGCGTAAGAGTGAATCAATAGAAGAGAAAGAGAAGAGAAAGATGATGTCGTGGTTGCGAGAGTTTAAAAACATTTCTATAAACGTAGTGTGATGGTGTACCGTGCATATACGAGGCTCCTGGTGATTATGGTGGTTATTGTCAATCGAGGCTCCTGGTGATTATGGTGGTTATTGTCAATCGAGGCTACTGGTGATTATGGTGGTAATTGTTAATCTTTCCATTCTTTCTTTCGGAAGAAATTTTTACAGAAGAATGATTAAAAGCCGCAGGGCAAGCAGTGACATTCGTGGTAAATGTAACTGTTAACGATACGAGTGAGGATGTTGACAGCGTGGACGAGTAGGATGTGGAACTTACGTATTACTGTGAGAAAGGGGGCGAGTACATACCCAGTGTTAGTGAAGATGAAGGTGCCCACTTATCGCAACAGAAAACCACGTCCGTTACTCTGCTCCTCCCAACATACCACCATCACCTGTTGCAGATTAATGGAACCATGACTGTTTCAACCAATAAACTAGAAATGAAATAAGAGAACCGGTCGAGTAAGAGTACACAAAACGGGAACCAGTCGAATAAGAATGTACGATTTGTGAGAGCCGGTCGTGCGTTAAGTCCTGAACTTGACAGCCGACCATTTATAAGGAATACATAAAAACGATCAATTGCAATATACGAACAGAAGACCGTTACTAAACGTATATCAATTAGCAATAACAAAATACAACCCAAGCGTATTAATTTTTTTGTCTTCGGTAAGTCTTATGTTTCCTCGTAGGGTGTACCCTGTGTTACCCAATTAGGATGTACCTATTAGTGCCTGACTTTGATATACAGGGCACATTTTCCAGGAGAGGCAACCTAACCTTGACCGTTGTGTTTGATACACCCGTAACGCAACAAAGCTGACCGCTACGAGTTTGATACATGCGTAACTTTACAAGGCAGACCGTTTTGTGTTTGGTACACTCATAACACTACACAGCTATTTCGCTCGTTGGAATCAACACGTTAATCGGTATTGGTAAGAGTGTACTTCAAAAACTTTGACGTTATTTAGCCGTGGAATTCTACTGAATGTCATAGAGATGAGTTGAACTTTGTGCGGATAATAGATTTGGACCGGGAAGCGTGATGGAGATAAATTTTCATACTACGGTACCAAATAAGGCGACAGTGGTTGAGGCCATGAATAGCAAGGAATACGTGGGGTTAATTATGGCAACAATAGCTGAAACACTTGTATAAAAAAAAGCAACGTAGAGAAACCTCATCTAACCTCCTCTAGAAGCCAGGGGACTGTATATAAAGCGAGTGTGTTCAGTACAGCGTTCAATATTTTTTCGACTGGTTTTACAGACGTTAATGGTCTTAAGTGACCTTGGCCGTCGATAAGCCTAAAGTCCAAACTCCCTAGCAACTCTGCCAGCCGATATTCATCCTATCTTTTGTTTCTATAAATAAATC
The DNA here is from genome assembly GCA_038088735.1 of Panulirus argus. Lineage (NCBI taxonomy): Eukaryota > Metazoa > Arthropoda > Malacostraca > Decapoda > Palinuridae > Panulirus > Panulirus argus. Next base: position 22,845 of record JAYMFT010212400.1, read on the forward strand.
ACCCGGAAATAAAGTCAATGTTGTATCCCACTTGCAACCACTGTTGGCCACTGTTTATGTTCCTGTAACCCGAACGGATTTCTTGACAAACTTGACCATACGACACCACTAATTCAGAGGAATGCAAAGGTTAAGACCACTGGGTCCTTCCAAAGCTGTCTTATGACAATGGAAGTTATCAGGAACAGATTAGTGTGATAAGAGTAAAAAATCAAAGAGATAACATGGAAAAATGTTTGTAAACTGTGAACACTGACATGCAAATGTCATTCGTGAACTTGAAGTGGAATATCTAAGTTTACTGTTAAAAGTCTCTACGGTATTGCTTTCAACTACTCTTACTGGTACGTGTGTGTGTTACCAGTCCTGCTGAGGAAAAATGTACTTGCTTGACTCGAAGTAAAACGTTTTCAGAATACTTCTTTCCGTTTATACGAGTGAAATTAAACGGATTTAGTCTTGAATAGTTGTATAGATCACTATCAAAGCCTTGAATTAATTTAAATACCTAGAGCAAATTACCTCTTAACCTTCTCTTTTCTAAGCAAAGCAGGTTTTAGTTGTCTAGCCAGCTTTCATAGGATTTGTTTTTTTGTCAGCGAATCATCTTGGCAGCTCGCCGCTGTACTCTCTATTCGGTGTCTTTATTCAAGTATGGCTGGTATACTTCGAATGCAATAACGACATTTAAGATGCATATTTCGGCTACTTAGTTAAGTAAGGCGATTGTCACAGGGTTTATTAATTTACCTTAACTTTCTGTATCACAGTCGAAATATACGAGCAGCAGGTGGGTGACGTCACCGGTTTGCCATGGAGCCCGTTCGTGTCTACTGGAACATAAACAATGGCCAACAATGGCATCTAGGTGAATAAATATTCATTTTCATATATTATGGAAAGTAGGGAAAATTTTGGTGTCTTTTTATTGAATCTACTGATATCTTACATTGTGTTTTACCACCTAAGTACAACAATTAATCCCAATTTTCCCAGATATTCACCACTCACTCAGTCATTATAATGTGATGTAACTCTAGGTTTAGATAAGATGCGTGTTCCTACTGTTAAGACAAAGTATAGATTAAAGGATGGTCAACATAGAGATTTTATAAGTAAATTTGTCGAGTGGTATAAAAATCACAAACATCATGTTCATGACGAGAACCAATCTTATGAAGACCTGTTAAAAGTAACTGATGGCATATTTCAAATAAGAAAAAAGATCAGCGAACTAACCAAGGCAGGAGGTATAAGCCAACTTATTTCACTGACAAGCAATACATCAGAATACATTGCTAAGAAAAAGCACAGAGTCGATGGTGTAAAAATCCACGTGATACCCAAAACAGGATAACCATGATTCAAACTGCTGAATGTACAACAAAAGTGAGACAGCAAGCACGGACAAAATATCGGAATATTTTTCTAGAAAGTGTGTCTAAAACAAAGAATTTGGCATGTGTATGGAGGGAGGCGAACAAAGTAAGGGGAATAAAAAGTACATGTGTTCCAATTACTAGGGATGAATTATTGCGTCCTATCAAAATGGGACGGTCAACAGCTCCTGGGGAAGATGGGTTGACCTATGATATATTAAATCTAGCTGCAATGGAGAACATGTCAGTGGAAGATTGGCCTTATTCATCCAATTCCTAAAGGTGATAAGATTACAGGCCTATAACATTAACATCTTGTTTGTGCGAAATGATGGAAAGAATTATTTTGAATATGTTAATGTATAAATTAAGTGACCTCTTATCTGATACTCTATTTGGGGTTATCAAGGGCAAAAGTACAACTGATTGTGTTATAAAGTGTTTGAGCAACCCTGACATCAATTGTAGAGTTTTTGTAGACTTAAAAGGCGCTTTTGACAAAGCATGAGAATGGAATAAAATCTCCTAAGTATATATCATAGAATTAAAGAGATGATTGTTGCTGCTGTTATTAGGGTGATTAGCAGAGGTGATGATAGACTAGTATGTGTTAGATAAATGCCAAAATGGCCACAAGTATGTTAAACTGAAATTATGGTAAATAATTGTACAAGACTTTGTTAGATTATGATGCAGTTAAGTACTGTACACCCCTGGAAAAGGATAACAGGGTTCGACCTTAGTTGCAAGATAAAATTACACTAGATATTCTACAGATGTGTGCTAGAAAAATGAACTTTGTACTCTAGAGTTAAAGCAAAATTTCTTGTCTAAAATTAATAGTTTATCCAGATGTAATGAACGTCATATGTACTGTGATGGTTCAGTAAATGGTATTAAGGCTGGATATGGGGCTATATTTAGGGAATACTTTGAAGGGCATATTGATTTTGATGAGCATATATCTAAGAGTTGGTGATCATATATCCACCACAAGTGAAGAACTTCATGCTATATAAGAAGGTTTAGTAGTTACATTAACGAAAGGCAAAGATATCTTTTTTTTTTATGTTGAAGGCTCCAGTCACGGACAAAAGTCCACATCAAGGCCGGGCCCTAATTGAAATATAGA
>JAYMFT010212401.1:0-11488 GCA_038088735.1 Panulirus argus
ATATATATATATATATATATATATATATATGAAAAGCTGAAATAATACTGGATATGATAAAAGACGGCGAACTTAAACACCACCACAGGTCACATATGAGATTCTTAGGAAGACGGTTCAACAGAGACATGGAAAACTCAGAACACAGAGGACGTAAAAGATGTGCAGGAAAAACTGGTGTCAGGAGGGGAGGTGACGAGGCGAGGGAAGGCTGGCTGGTGGCAGGAGGTGTGTAAGGACTGGAAGAGGTTGACAGCAGGGGAAGGATGGATGTCAACTTCGACCTTCCCCCTAATTCCTCACACACATCCCGCCGTCACTCCTCCCTGGCATTGTCATCTCCCCTCCTAAGCTCTGTCTTTTACGCTGAAGTAATGAAATCACAACAGGTATAAAGTCGAGGCACAGGAGCTGTTGTAATTATCTCGAGAGAGGGGAGTCGTTAGGAGAGCCGGAAGTGGGACGGGCACCAGAGTTCTGGAAAGGTACTTGCAATAATCGTCAGATAAGGAAGGGAGAGTAACGAAGCGGAACACTGGATTAACGACGAAGTTCAAACGAATTTACGAAGGTCTAAGTTTCTTGAAAAATTATATTAAGCATCAGGGACAGAGCAGAGAAAGTGTTGCTGTGGACGGTAAGGCAGCCGAGTGTTGCTACGGAGGGTATGCCAAGTGTTACAGGTGCCGAGCGGAAAGAGCCACCAAAGAATTACGACAGACAAGGACGTGTATACACGAGGCGGGACAACGGCCGGAGGTGTTCATAAAACCAGTGTCGATACCTCGGCACACGCATCGCCCGCCATACTGAGAATCGTCACTTACGGTCTCACTCTGCCTGCGTTAGGTTACGATCATCGTCCGCAGAACCATTAGAAATGCAACCTCTGCCTCAGCATCAACCCATATGACTTCCACGAGAACAAACATAGGTTTCAACGACTACCGTTTGTCTGGGGTTCAGCCTGAGAGAGGTCGTTAGCGGGTCGGCCCAGCTCAATGCATACATGACCTTCCTGACATTCAGCGCCATACCAGTAAAAACACTGGCTGTATGCGGGTTACCTTCTCAGATGGTATTCATACCTTGTTTTTCACCCTCGCCCAAGAGACAGGGAACTTTTCTCCAGCGCCACAGAGGCAAACCTCATTAAGGCAAAGCTGATTGTTGGAAAAGCTTGTCTGGAAAAAGCTAACTTGGCAATTATGGGAGTTGCGTGTGAGGCTGCTGCAAGTCTCCCGGTGGCTATACCCGGGACCGCTACGCCTCAGGGCTCCCCACCTCCACTTCAAAGGCTTTCCAAAGGTCATCTTGTTAATTTGTCTCCTTAATGGACTATGTTTTTCTCGTGTAATTTCTTGCCACTTGTCGGGCTCGTCAGATGCACCTGATTTCCTGTAGCAGACCCGTGGCTCCCAAGTGGTTCCATCCCTTACTGTCCTGTTCTGATTACTGTTCTCCGCGATACGCATGTTCTTGGATACATGTTCTTCACCCTTTTAGAGCACGATAATACGACCTTTGGATGTGATAGTGTGACCTTTCTTCTGACCCTCACGAGGTCAGGTCAAAGGCCAGGCCTTTATATTCGAGGGTCGCAACGTCCTGCTTAAGACTCGTGCAGCCTTCCTCGAGGATCATACCGTTATGCTGAGTGGTGATGCCACAGAGCTCAAGGGCCTCCCCGTGGCGCTCACCGACGAGGTTGAGGAAATATCCAAGCGTCTGATGCCAAGGGAATGTCCACGTCTCTCTTCCCCAGACTCCTGGCACAGTGCAGGTCGGGACGACTGCCAACACTGTGCTGCCCCCGCCGCCCGCGATCATACTCCAGCCTTCCTCACCACTGCCAGAGAAGCAATTCCTTTGTTCATTCAGACGATCTCTTGAAGATAATTTCATCTCTGGATGGTAACGATTGTAGGAGACGTAACGTCTATTTAATTACTCAATTGTCTTGATGAGGGAGGGATGACGTCGGCAGGTTTCTGGCCTCAGACGCCACACAGACACTGGGCTCCACCCGCGCCGCTGAGGCAGACAGGGAAGAGACCTTTCATGAAACTCAGGGCAAATGTTCCTGCCGTAGAGTCTCCCCATTGTGTGACACGCGCGTCTGTTCCTAGTGCTACCTCGTTCACGTGGGAAACGACGATAAGTTATTACACACAGATCTCGTCAATTATGAGATACAATTTTCCAATATTGAGAACAATTAGTTATTAAGCTTCCGGAGCCATTAAAACAAAACCGATTACGAATAATTTAATCCCGCTGGGTGTGAGATTGGGCACTCGGGGAGCCGCGGCGACAGCGTTCCACGATTTATACACTCGTTAATGACGCTGGCGACATGACTTATGACCTCATTCAGGACGATAGATACATCGTTCGGGTGTCTGGCCCTAGATGTGCATCCCTCCACCGCCTGTGTTACTGTTATATGTTTTGTTCTGACTTGTGCTGCTGCAGGGCGTTCGCGTTCTTCAGGCCTGGCAAGACACTTGTGGCTGTGACCTCCTCCTCGCCATGTACAACTGCACCGTCTGCACAGCCCGGGATTGTGGTTGGAGAGGCGTAGTGTACAACTCCTCGACCTACGGATCTCAGGGTTGTAGCGTTGTGCTCACCACACTCCGCACATCCCAAACGTATTGAAAATGAACCGTAAAAATGTAGGTGCTTTCAGTCACTCTACAACCTAGTATTTCCGGGCAGCAATTCATGGTGATTGATTTATAAGACTCACTAACACTCCAAGTTCCTCACTGGCGCATATATAATGGACATTCACTGTGTCTATACAGACACAAGACCTCGTCAGTAGACTGTCTCAGTACCCCTTCAGCAGCACTGGGCTTCCTACAGCGTCGTCAGGAGCCATCCTGAGGGTCGAGACGTAGATGGTTTGTATAAAACTAAAGAAATCTTCTCAATCTTATTGTGTCAAGATTGGCCAGTATGAATTAGTAGATTTTTTTAACTTTAGCAAAGGGACATTTGTAGAGGTTGATAGCTCTCTTTTAACATTCCTAGCTCTGGGTCCCCACACTGTTAGTCATGGGTTGCAAGCATTCCTAGCCCTGCAGTGTAACATTCCTAGCCCTGGGTTGCAACAACCCTTGCGCTGGACTGCAAAGACATGAGGCATGGATTGATAATTTCCTAGCTTCGGGTTGCAACACTCCTAGTTCTGGGCTACAAAAACCCTATCGCTGCGTTGCGAAAATACTGCCCAGAGGTAGCAGCCTTCCTAGCCCTGGGTAGCAAACTTCCTAGCCCTGGTGGCAACACTCCTAGCCCTGAGTTGCAATATTCCTGGCCCTGAGTTGCAAAATTCCTGGCCCTGGGTTGCAACACATCCTACTTTAGTGAAATGTCAGCATGATTAAGGAATTTTTCACGTTAGCTGAGACGGCACAAGCAATTGAATGCCCTGATCAAGGCTATCTCATACACACCCTAGCGTAAGCTAGGAGTGCATTTCATCGACCTACCCCTACGGGATGATGAACAGCCGGGTTGACTGTGGACCGACTGCCACCACCAGGATTCGAACCTAAAAATTTTCGACTCCGGACGGATCGTGAATGCGTCACGGTCAGCAGCGCCAACCTGCACACCACGGAGGCCTAAGCGTCCTCTTACGCCTATTCAAAAGTAAAACAAAACTCAGCAGGATGAAGGAATCGCGTCTTCCTTTGGTATAAGTATTGTCCCCACGTTACCAGATTTGCAACGTGGGCAAAGGACCTGCCGTGCAATCCTGCGGTCCTCGACCGCCCCCCTTGTCTCCTCCCTGCCCAACACTTTGATCAAAATATAACCAGATAATCATCAGGTATTTTGGCCAAGCTCACCTCAAATTGGCAATTACGCAGGTGGTCGGCGGGAAATTGGTTTGGCACGGAGGCGCTTTAGAGCGACACCAGCCAACCAATTTATTTGCTTTTTTTTTTCCCCCACCACGACGGGGAACCATTACATAATGGCGCTGAGAGAGAGAGAGAGAGAGAGAGAGAGAGAGAGAGAGAGAGAGAGAGAGGCGTCCAGTGAGCACTGCAGGAACTGGTGCTTTTTTTTTTTTTTCCCCAGTGTGTCGTGACGCACAATGCACTTTATGTACTGACTTAAAGTTTAGGAGCGCAGGGGCATCGTGAGGGAGGGAGTTGTACAGGGAGAAAATTATGAGGTTTAGGGAAACTAGGGAGGGATGTGTGACATGAGGAGCCGTCAGGAGCAGGTGTGAGGACCTGGGAGAATGAGGAAGATGAGGGATTGGCAGTCTTGGGGAATGAGGAAGATGAACGACTGGCAGTGAGTGAGAAAGATGGGGAACGACAGGAAGTGAGAAACATGAGGGAAGACAAGACAGAAAATGAGGATATGAGAGGGAAGGATGAGAGGGAGGTAAGGTAAAAGAGAGAGTGAGAGAAGGATAATGCTTTCCCCCGTCCACTGTTACCTGTCTCCCGTCTCCTGTTACCTGTCACCCGTCTCCTGTTACCTGTCACACCTCCTGTTACCTGTCATCCATCTCCTGTTACCTGTCACACGTCTCCTGTTACCAGTCACCCGTCTCCTATCGCCTCTCACCTGTCTCTTGTCGCCTCTCACCCGTCTTCCATCGCCTCTCACCCATCTCCTATCGCCTCTCACCCGTCTTCTGTTACCTGTCACCCGTCACAGTCATCCTCCCAACCCGTCTCCTTCCTCATCTCCTGTCACCCGTTACAGCCCTCCTCCTGTCCCTTCACACCACCCCTCCCCCTCCCCTGTCTCCTGCCACCCGTCAGTTTCACCCGTCACGGCTCAGTCTCGTCACACCCTCCCATCTCCCGTCACAGTCCCCCAGCCTCTGTGTCACTTCTTTTTCGACGCGTCTCACACTTTGCCCCTCTCGTCTCCGTAATCGCTTGGCCTGTCTCGAGTCGCGCCTCCCCCTCTCTCTCTCTCTCTCTCTCTCTCTCTCTCTCTCTCTCTCTCTCTCTCTCTCCCTCTAAGCGTTATCCATTCTTGTCTTCCGCGTCAGTGGTCTTTTCAACCTCCTTGAGCACGGCGTGCCGGTGCGACCCCGAAGGCATGAGGTCGTACCGTCTTGCACAGGAGGTCGTACACTCGTGCTCAGGCGGGGGTCGTGCCGTCGTGCTCAGGCGGGGGTCGTACCGTCGTGCTCAGGGGAGTCGCACCGTCGTATCACCCCCTGGCGTACCCTCCCTCCTCTACCTTGAGGGTCCGTCTTCCCCTCTTTTTTCAAGAGGGGGATTTTTAGTGTCGCTCCTCCGTCCGTTACGTCACACGCCAGACCTTCCTCAGGTTAGGTCACGTCATGGCCGAGCGTGTGTGTGTGTGTGTGTGTGTGTGTGTGTAGCATCCCCCCCCACCCCATCCCCCGGTGTGCTGACCACACCTCAGGCAGCCCAACGTCAATACCTACGCTGTCTTTTTTTTTTTTTTTCCTCTCCTCTACAATTTGCAAAAGCAAACCCAACACCCACTCTCCATCATTCCACCGCATTCTATCTTCTGTGGGTACTCACGGGCGGCGCGCGGTTCCCTGCTACTAGACAGATGACCTCTTGCAAACCCACAACACGACCTGGGCTCTGACCTGACCACGATGGGTCAGGGTCAGAGACCAAGCCATCACACCCAAGGGTTCTACCTGCTGCCTCTGTAACAGGTTAAATACCTCCGTCCGTAACTCCTTCGCCTGTGTCGCGACAGAGGAACCACTCACACTCCTCCTCCTCCTCCTCGTCTGCTGCGTCAGGAGAGAGTTGGGACCGTGTGTATACAGCCGCCTGGGCCCGTCGGCCGAGCCCAGACCCAGCTGGTAGGGCCAGCCCACATCTCTCGTGTCTTGACTGACCTTGACAGTGTAGTATTCCACCTCCCACCCTCTCTTCCCATTCTCCATGACGTATCGTTAACATAAACGATATTTGTGTGGGGGTTAAAAATCTCGGGTTAGTTAGTTTCAGGTACGCGTTGTTTAAAGGCACCTTCGTCACATGCCTTACTAAAGTGTCTGGTGTAAAAATATATGCGTATACTTCCCCTGATGTTCTCCTTGTTGGCCTCTACCCGATCTGTGTCATGTAACTGTACTGTTACGGGAGAGATCCTCGACTTTTCGTCCAGCTGTGCAAAACTGCTTTCCGTTCAGTTTGTACATCGTGAATTCTTGTTTTCGCATACTTGTTAAGTTTTGCACACACACACACACACACACACAGGGGTGGCCCAGGTGGAGCGCGCCGATCAAGAAGCTTCAGACTGGGATAATGTATATCTTCCCATGTCCTTCCCTCGTGTCAGTGGATGTCCACTACCAGTCTGGTGACCCCGCTCAGGATACCACATATCCCTGCCAGAGATGGCGCCACGGTGGGCAGTAATGTGTACCTGAGGTAAGGGAGCTAAAATACAGGGAGGTGTTGGCAGCTATAGACCTGACCAAGCCAGAAGAATAACAAAGACATTTCAGCCTCCACATCTGGAGTGCAAGGTGAAGATGAGGATAATGTTCTTTTTAAGAAAAGGAAAGAACACGACACAGGAGGGAAACTCAGCTAAGCTTGTCAGAAAAAATGTCAAAAAAGTCTCTCATACACTGAAGAGCAGCACTGGAGGAAGTGAATGCGGTAAATGATGGAGAAGTGAACGATAAATGTAGAGATAAATAAGTCCAAAGAGTCATACGACAGACAAGAAATGTTAACTGAGTGTGAAGTGAGGACATAATTGAACAAGATATGTTGACAGATTACAGGCTACGGGAATATGATTGCAGGACCATTTCTCCGAGCGCACAAATAATCATTGACAAATAGAGCAAACACAGACGGACACATCTTTACACAGAGAGTCATAATTTTGTGGAGACAATTTTGCTGGATCCTCTCTATCTCTCTCCCCGTCCCCTCTCACTTTTGCTGTTCTCCAAGGTCTTCCAAACTTCCCTAAGCTCTCAATCTCTAGAGTTCCCTCTCCTTACCTCTTCGGAACCCTAAGTGTGTCACAGAGAGATGGCGAGTGTCTCTGTGAGTGCCTCGTGACAGCAACAGGTGCTCTGTGTCACAGAGGAAGCACAGGTCGTCCGTCACTGGCAGGCACAGAGTCTGACGTCAGTCAACTAAATATTTCAGAGAAATACAACAGGAAAACATACTCTGGAAGGCCTGCTTTACACGGCCAGTAACGCATAACGTCTTCATTCCAGCAAAGAAACCCAAGAAAGACTTGCCTTGTTAAGAATTAAGTTACAATTTAATGGTGCCCGAGGTGGCGGGAATGGCCTCACATAATGCTAGTGGAGTGCTGCCGGTGGCTGGGTTTAATTACAGGGAAACAGAGTGGAAAACTGCACGCCACATTACAGGCAGGCTACGCGGAGGTGAAAACTCCGGCAATGCATCCCAGAGAATTCTATCAACATATTCTGGAATTTACAGACTAACTTGCTGTATGAGAGCTGGCTGTGGCGGGGGAGGAACCCGGGTTGGCTGTGGCGGGGGAGGAACCCGGGTTGGGTCTGGCGGGGGAGGTACCTGGGCTGGCTCTGGCGGGGGAGGAACCCGGGTTGGCTGTGGCGGGGGAGGAACTCGGGTTGGCTCTGGCGGGGGAGGTACCTGGGTTGGCTCTGGCGGGGGAGGAACCCGGGTTGGCTCTGGCGGGGAAGGAACTCCGCCCCCACCGTACGTAGTAATGCACAGGAGTGAGACAATGTCCGTCCCGTCGTCCGTAGTACAGCACACGCACGGGAGGCAGTGTCCGTACCGTCCCAATCATTAGAGTGATCCCTGGGTGTGATCTTTTCCCATATGTCACACATAATCCTTTCCCTTTTCCCTCGTGGACGACAAGCGGTTTGCACCTCAAACTTTTCCAGCTGTCAGGTACCCCACTGCCCTCATATTCCCCAACTGGTGTCGACAGCAAATATTCCCGCCTCTTCACGCCATCAAAGGCGACACATCAAAAAGCCGTTTTTTTATTAACGAACCCACAAACTTCAGGAGGCGAACGACTGTAAACGCTGGAGATGACGTTAGCCACGGGCGGTTACGTCAAAACGTTTCTAGTCCCTTTACTACGGGAGCAGGTAATTATTTCCCGTCTTCCCGACAACAAACGTTACTGAAAACTGCCTCGGAAATCTGGGTAATTAAACTTCTCCTGTTCTACACACGGTTTGGAAACGCCCTCTGGAGGAGAGTCCAAATGACTTCTCTCCATCATCGCGCTACCCACCTCCTCCCTCAACTGGCATCACCCTGGGGTTCTGTCTCACCTCAGGGGTTCGTGGCATTGAACGTCTCCCTCTCTCCCTACCTCAGGGGGCAAGTGGCAATGAACGTCTCCTTCCCTCCCTACCTCAGGGGTTAGTGGCACTGAAGCTCCCACTACCTCCCTACCTCAGGGGGGTGTTGGCACTGAAGGTCCTCCCACCTCCCTAACTCGGGGGGATTTGGCGCACTGAAGATCCCCCTGCCTCAGGGGGTGGCACTCAAGGTTCCCCTACCTCCCTACCTCAGAGGGGTATTGGCAATGAAGGTCAACTACCTCCCTACCTCAGGGGGTGTTAGCAGTGAAGGGCCCCCTCCCCTCCCTACCTCAGGGAGTGTTGATACCGAAGGTCCCCTTACTTCAGGAGGTGTTGGCACCGAAGGTCCCCCTATCTCCCTACCTTAGCGGGGGTGCTGGCAATGAAGATCACCCTGACTCCCTACCGCAGGGGGTGTTGGCAATGAAGATCCCCCTCCCCCAGGGGAGTGTTGGCACTGAAGGTTCCCCTACCTCCCTACCTCAGGGGGGATGTGGCAATGAAGGCTCCCTACCTTAGGGGAGTGTTGGCACTGAAGGTCCCCCTACCTCCCTACCTCAGGGGGTGCTGGCAATGAGAAACCTCTTCCCTGCCCGAGGCACACCTTAATTGCCTCACCCCAACACCATTGTTGCCAAGGAAAAAAGTTACACCAAATAGTTTACACAAGACAGAGGAGGCCCGGGCCCGCCCCGTCCCTGGCACCACTTGATCGATGCTTCCTGGAGCCGCGCTACTTTGTCTCCCGTCACGGTGAAGCCCAAGCTACGGTGCCAGGTTATAGTGAAGCTCCAGCCATGCCGGGGAGGTTAAAAAAAAAAAAGCCCCAGCCACACCGGGAGGTTAAATTGAAGCCCCAGCCACGCCGGGGAGGTTACAGTGAAGCGCTAGCCTTGCCGGGGAGGTTATAAAGAACCACCAGCCACGCCGGGGAGATCATAATGAAACCCCAGCCAGAGACATCTGCAACTATCACCTACTAGTCAGGAGAAGACCCCTCAACCAATGCGGTATAACATAATCATCCCAACGTACAGGAAAGAGTTCATGTGCAGAACCTTAATGCTGGAGTTTACACGATAGACAGAAACGTAAACATCATGAAACATGCTAAAGACATGACAAATTTATCTGCACCTGGGGCGGCGAATGTAACTTCATCCATCTACAAATCTGCTACATCTACGTAAAGGTTCAAACGTAAGTGAAAGGTTGAGACTGAAGCATCTAAAATAACAGCGTAAGAATATGAATATGTCCGAGAATCGCGATCAAAAACAGTGGGAGAACACGAACACAGAAATCGAGATTAATGAAGACATGAAGAGAGAGTTGAACAAAGATGGTTGATATGTTATAAGGAAGTATATGGAGTGAATGATCTTGGCAAAGAAGTGAATGGAGGGACATCGTTAGACACTCCATTGAAACGAAACCATAAGTGCCAAAAGAATGGATATTGTTTTACTTTCCATTTTACTAGAGCATTTGACAATATCAAACAAAGAAATTTTACTTGTGAGAGCAATGAAACAAAACACTGAACGTGAGACGGGAAACTGAATCACAGAATCACTGATACAAAATCGAAAGTTGAATTAAAGAGAATCATGTCTCATGATGTTTACTGGGGGTGCCACAAGGTACGGTGCTGGCCTCAACTCTGTTTACAATATCAGTCACCGACAGGAGGAGTACAGGATAGTGTCGTAAGATGCCGATGATCGTATCACAAGGCGTAAGGAAATGAAAACTGAATCAGATTTAATTCGTAACTGGGAAGGAGGAGACTGCCTGATGACATCTGTTGAAGTAATATTTGAGCATATAACTTATGGAATGACGGACAGCACATCCACGACACCATCTAAACACCCAACAGGGAAGGAGACAAGAGAGTGTAGCACACGTTAAAGATCCAGGAGTCGTCAGAGACGAGCAACTCAAATTTAAGGACCATATCGGTAAGTCAGTAACATCGAAGCCAATAATGAGCGGTATGATAATGAGATGCTTTCTCGACGAGAGGTCATAAGCTCGGGTTGCAAGATGTTTTCGACGCGTAAATGAGAACCTGAACTGAATTTTGCTCTGTCTTGTGGTCACCGAGAGAGAGAGAGAGAGAGAGAGAGAGAGCTATCACGCCCAAATCCCAGCTTCCTCTCTCCCCGTCTCCTCTCCCATTCCAAATCACTTCGAAATTCTTGATGGGTGGTAATACAAGCGAGGGCAAAAGCCTTGTAAAGGCAGATCATGAAGAAAAAAAACGGTAATATGATATAAGTCTGGTGAAGAAGTTGAGACCAACCCGGCTGCTTAGTTTTAATGAGACGAGGAGGAGGTAGAGCCAGGGGTCCGTAACTCGGTTCCCAGCATCACTTTAGTGCAACAACTGATTATAGTGAGTTATTAAGGTTTAATGTTGTCTGATTTGCTGCTAACTGTGACTTCCTATTCGTCGTTAGGGGGCGTGGTGCGCTGAAGTCCAGGCGGAACAGCTATCAGACATAAAACACGTTAAACATAACAAACGCCAGACTTAACAGACGCCAGACATAACAAACATAACAGACACCAGACATAACAGATGCCAGGTATAACTAACGTCAAACACAACAAACGCCAAACATAACAGACGCGGCCATAACAGACGCCAGACATAACGGACGCCAGACGTATCAGACGCCAAGACATAACGGACGCCAGACGCCAGAGCCTCGGGCAGTAGGTGGGTCGTCTGCCTCCTGGAGTCACTGGCACTGTACAAGGAGAAAATGGCGGCACCAGTGCCACTTGGCCCAGGACTGCCGAGCTGAGGACTCTCAAGACGGTCTTTTACTATCATTTAATTACTTCCTAATGGCCGTGTGTCCCTGTTTATAGCCCAGGCTGGGGAGAGAAGCTGGGTCCACGCCTATAGAGCTGTCTCGGGGCTGTCCTTTTGAGGGGAGGGGTGGCCGAGAAAGCATGCCTCCCCCTCCCCCAAATCCCCGCCCCATCAGTCACAGTTGTGTGTGTGTTTGGCCGTTTGTAGTTGTCAGAACAGGTCGCTCGGCTCAGTGGTGATCCAGCCCACTACTGACATCTCATTACACCTTCTATTTCGAATCTTATTCCATAAATTTCATTCTTTTCTTCCATTATCCTTATAATATA
>JAYMFT010212412.1:0-11488 GCA_038088735.1 Panulirus argus
GGGGGTCAAGTTTGGAAGTTAGCTTGGGACAGTTTATAAGTCGGATCGCTTTCGACTCAACTCTGTCAAGTAAGGAATCAGCTAGAACCACCCCAAATGTGGGAGCAGTACTCCATACAAGGACGAATCAGTCCCTTGAATGAACGGAGCAACTGTTCAGAAGAGAAAAAGCTACGACATCTAAACAGGACACCCAGTTTCTAATAGGCAGACTTAGCTATTCCCTTAATGTGGGATTTCCAAGAAAGATTGGATGTTACAGTAATACCAAGTATGTACAACCTACACCAGTGACACTCATACAAGACCAGTTTTTTCCAGTGAAGTCTTCTTAATCTTTGTTCCAGTAACACTATTTAGAGCACTCAGTTAGTGACAAGGAGACCTGTTTTCCAGTACCACCTTCCAGACCACTCTTTCACTGACAATGGAGACCTCTTTTCCTTGGGCTCACTGTAGACCTTTGATCCAAACCATTTCCTCAATGACGGTAGACCAGTCCCTCAAGAACACGCTCTGATGAACAGGTCGAGTAATGCTTTCGCCAAACATAAACCTCACCAGCAGTTGGCTGACCAGGTCTCGTGGCTCAAACCGTGGCTGACAGTTACCCTTTACGGAGAGGAGGTCCGCGGATCCTCGCACGCCCGCCCGGCTATACGCATACCTTCACTAGCGAAGCCCCTGCGGTGTGTGTCATACGAGTGTCATTCTCTTGTCATTGTCTTCTACCGAGGACGTTGGCTGTAATTTATAGCGACGCTTATCCCGGCGACAATGACACCTTCCGTCATAGCATGACAGCGTACTATAATAAAACTGTCACATTGACAAAAGGTGGTACCCTGATCTTACTACCTCACTACTCGGTGCAAGTTTGTAACTTAGACAGTGGTTGTCATACAGCGCGGCCGTCCCCACCCTTCATGAACACACGCGAAGCGGAATCCTTGAAGATGGTGCGGGAAATGAAAACCCGCAATACGTAAAAACAACAACAACAACAACAACAACAACGAAATCTTCAAAGAATTCGGAATTCAAAAATTTACAGACATAAGAGACTCCATCCATACCTGAGTTACATACAGTCGACACACAGGTAACAATGTTCCATACACATATTATCTCCGGACGTTAACATCCTCTTATCTCCAAAGAATATTTCATACGTTTCGGATCATCGTTAGCCTTGTGTCTCACCACCACCACAGCCACACATTTAAGCACCTCCGGCCGGAACATCAGTAAGGTCCAGGACGGCAAGCGAGTCTCGCACGAAGGCTCCTGTGCGTCTGGCTGCCATAATCATCAGTGATGAGGTTGTTATCGGAGCAGCAGTGGCGAGAGAGTGTTGAAATTGGACAATGGTGTCCTTCATGACCACAACAGACCTTGGTCACGGACATCCCTAGAGATAAGACCAAGAACGTTGTACTATTAGTACTATTCAGCCAAGTAACATTGTCTTACCAATATTATTGACCTGAACTCAACCATATATTACCGATCACTCTCTCTAAGATACCTTGTAGGTAATTTCTGTTATAGGGATCATTGCGCCAGGATGCCCTATTGCTTGTATTATATGCTTGCCCAGAACTGGAAATACATCTGCATGAAGAAGCACCACATTTTGGAGTTCACTGCTACCAGTGAATTCGGGACCACTTTACTAGCTACAACAATACGTTTCTTTTGAGTAGTAATGAAAAGCCTCAGCCCGGCCACCTTGCGTCCCCACATCCACTGAGAGCCCTCATACCAGTGTCCCCACTTTCTGTGAAACTCCTACCCAGGGGCAGAGACCAGCCGCCCAGCGCTGGCTGTCGCATTGTGCTGCGTTGACACGGGAAGCGGGGCACACACGGGCCTGATGGGTCGCATTGTTGAGTATCATTGTGGTGGTTTCTAAACATAGCCAGCGTGGGGTATTGAGGGACGGCTGCAATATCCCACCATTCACGAAACCTGCTACTTGGAAGCTCTCACTCTGTTGCCTTGAGGTGGAGATATAGCCAGCCACTTTCTCATACATTCAGTCTACCATGAAACTCAGAGAGAGAGAAAAAATGTATAAAATGAATATGATTATCATAAAGTAAGCGTTGACTTTATATTCTGGCTTTTAACAGCTGGCGATTTCCATGATTCTTATAGGAAGTTTTGACTGAGCAACGTAAGTACCACAATGCAATCCAGGACTTGCCCAGGAGAGCAGAGTATGAGGATGATACAAGAGCCATTGACTACAATTTGTCAGGGATTATGTCTTGGCTTTGGTAACCATATCAGCAGGCCAGAGTGGCTACGAAGTCAAACACAGCATCTGTCAACTATAGCAGCAACTGGACACCATTACTTATGATGAATTACTTAAAAGTTCCGAACCTGAAGCAACCATCGTGATCTTGTTCCTTAAATAAAATTGTGACCGTCGAAAACAAACATGGCAGCAATAATTATGACTGTAAATACTTAACGCAGTAACAGTCGTGACCTGCCATAGAAACGACCATGACCATATGGAACATGACAACAATCTTGACCGCAGAAACCAATAACAGTGACTGTTGAAACCAACTATAGAAACGACTGAGACCGTAGAAAATTCACAGGAAAAATCTTGATCGTAGAAAACGACTGCAGGAACTTGTGACAGTAGAAAACGCCCATATGAACCATCGTGACGGTAAAAATCATTCTCACAATTGTAACTAAATGCAGCGGAAGATTCAGCCATTTCGACTAACTAAAGTACTTCCGAACAACCTCAAGCCAGTTATGAATTTCAACAAACCAAACAACACGTCAACGACTGTAGCCACTGCAACCAGCCACGTCAACGACCTATTTATCATACCAATTAACGACCTTCGCCATCGTAACCATCCTAGTAAAACTGAGAAGCCACCTTAGTGCGGGACGGTGTTTGCAGTCAGACAGTTTTTAGTACCTGATTGTGACAAGGAACCCCAGGGAGATGAGACCTCACTTGGAGACGAGACACTCCATTACGACATCATTCGTATAAGTCATAAACTGTCTGTCGTATGTGATAGTCAACGTTAAAACCTCTTCATGATGGTGCAGTCCCCAATCCTGACGGTGTGACCCTAGAGTATAACGCGGTGAATTCTCACAGCAGGAGTAATGCTGCTGAAGTTCGTGTGTTCCAGCGAGGCAGAGGGGAAGCTGGGCCATACAAGAGGACTCGGTACAATACACATCCATCGAAGTAACTTTGGACATGCAGAAGGTGAATGAATGAGAGCTGTTGGTGTTGAGGAGACTGTGTGATGATAGGAGAGTGAGCTTATAGTGATGGAGAGTGTAAGGCCATTGTGTGCAGTGACGCTATGTAGTGGTAGTGACCGGAATGAAAAAACTCCTGCGGCAGCGAACGTCATGGCAGTGAGCTCTGTAGTAGCAGAGTGTGCTTGGCAGTGGGTTTAATGGCACCAGGAGAAGAGGTAGCAAGTCGTGGCGTTAGTGGTCATAAAACTGGAGCGAAGCGTTGTATTAGTGAGTCGCGCCAGCAGCGGACGTAGGGACTGTGGATGTAGTGCTGATGAGAATGGTGACAGTGGCTGTAATGGTATGGAGTAATGTGGTGGTGATTGTAGGGTTAATGATGATAATAGTGTTAATGAGAAAGATGGTAATGAACCAGATGGCTGTGAGTGTAATAGGTACTAGACAGTGTTAGTCTAATGGTAAACAGCTTTTAATAGCTGTGCTTAGAACAGTGGTAATCAAGTTAATTTGCTATACCGTGAACAGCGCTAACGAGCTTTAATTAGCTGGCTTATAACAACGGTAATTACCCTTAATTACCTGTACCTGGAAGAGTGGCAGTTAACTTCGATTAGCTCTCCTTAAAATAGTGGTAATTAACTTTAATTAGCTGTACTTAGTATAGCATAAATTAGTGTACTGAGGTTTGATTGGCCCTTCTTAGAATAATGTTAATTAGCTTTAGTTAGCTGTACTTAGTACTGATGGTGAGCTTGGTCTTCCTGTGTGAGTGAAAGTGAGTGTCATGAAAGTGTTGGTCTCTAGTGGCGAGGGCGGCAGTGGTAATGATGATGATCGTAACTGCAATCATTTTCATGGTAATGCACTGAGGGACAGGTAATAATCACTCTCAGTGGTGACTGTGCTGCTCTACCTACATATCGCTACGTCTGGGAGTCTGCCTAAACGTTTGTACGCTTGTGCGTCAGTCTAAAGGTCTGCACGTCTCTGTCTCTGTGTAAAGGTCTGTACGTCAGTGTATCTGTCAGTCCATATTCAGAAACCTTTCAGATCCCGACATTGTCATTCATAGTAACATGGCTACATCTGCGAAAAGGTAGTTGAAGACCATCTCTTTTTTCCATGAGATTATTAATAAGTAATGCCATTGATGTAGTAGAATGGGACTGGTGTTGGCGCCCTCCGTGCAGGGGATGGCCCAGTAAACATCCCTACATACGATACAAAAGAAAACGGAGAGTAAGAGACAAACTAAGAAAAAACGAAATGCCAAATTCTTTGTAATATCCTCTCTCTCTCTCTCTCTCTCTCTCTCTCTCTCTTCTTGTAAGACGACGTAACTCGGGGATCGAAGGATCTCTCACCACAGTTCAAAAATCAGATCAAAATGCATTTTTGGTCGAGCGCAGTACACCAATTATTTACAAATGTCTTCAAGTTGGAAGACATGGTATATGACGAGGCGTGTTAGACCCCAAGGATCTGCCACACGTTTCGAAGCAATACGATATTCTGATGAGCATGTACTAGGGTAAATTCAAGTCCCTTCAAAACTGAAGCCACCACTACCAGCCCTACCTAAATAACACCTGTAATGTTGGAGACAACCTGACGTTCCTCTGCTTCGTCAATCAACATCATTCTGCTGGGGGAAAAAAAGAAAAAATCCTCTTTACCACACTATTTCGAAGCAGTGGGTTCCTTGCATGCTGAAGACAGAGTCAATCAATCATGAAGGTTCTCGATAACACGAGACGGAAAGTGATGCAGCTGATTCTCACTACTCTCGCTACTTAAGGAGGTAAAAAAGAAAAAAAGAAAAAGCGGACGACTTTCAATTGCTCTTATTAGCAGTATGACTGTCACTCCCATTTAACCAGTCGACATAAAAAAACCCGCTCGTAAATTTAATCTCTCCCTTCTGATTGATGAATCCTGCTCACGGACATGAGTGACTATTTATGATTCGTGTTGCCAGGCAGATCCTAATATATCTGTGTTACTATATCAAGGTGCACCAGCGCTGAAGGACTGTTATTGTGCAATAGTGGATCAACTTTTGCCTTCCAATAGTTATATTTAACGTAATCAAGTAAATCATTAATACCCTGGCTTTGGCATCACTGAATTAAGTAAATCATAATACTCTGCCGCTGACATCAGTTAACATAACTAATACTCTGACGTTAACATCACGTATTCAAAAATACCATATTATTAAAGCGTTGGTATCACTAAATCAAGTAACTATAATACTCTGAGGCTGGCATCACTTAATCAAGTATACCATAATACTCAAGCGTTGACACCACGTAAGTAAACCATAACACCCTGGCGCTGGCTTCACTTAAGCAAGTAAACCATAATATTCGAGCGTTGATAGATTCTAATGGAATTAAGTTACTTTAAAGAGTTTCAGCAGCGATACTGAATGGGTTGATAAGACAAATCGTCTTACTTGCGGAACTTTTGTCACGAGAGATAAGTCACAATAGTACTTCAGATGAACTGTACACAATTATTCATTGTACAAGATTTCTTTATAGAAAGAACCTGCATAAATGATAACTAAAGTATATGATTGAAATAACATCCAGATGGGATAAGTCGCAATCAACTAACATTTTAACATTCATTTAAAAAATAAATGAGAAACAATTATTAAAAGATGCAGACAGATACAAGGGTCAACTTTAGCGTGTCGGCTAACATCCGTGCACAGAAAAGCTCCCATGAAAATGTATAACCGAATATTAAAACCACGTACATTCTACACTGCTCTCACTTGGACAGACTCCAATTGTGTCAAGGACAAAACACCACATGTATGCAAAACACATGTCCCGCAAATTGTGTTGTGGAGCGAGGGATACACTTCGGGAAATGTGTAGCTTAGGAGCTGGACAGCACTATGGGTCTGGGTAGAGTCATCAAGCAGACCTAAGTAACTGCGTGAGGGAGTATTCTAGGCAAGCGTGTGGCGCGAGGAGGTCAGGCAGGGTGAGCGACACGCGTCAGAGATGTGGGCGGGACCTTGTGCGCCGCCCTGGCTGGCTATGATATAATTATCTGGTACTGGAGTCGGATGCCAAGGTCACTGCTGTTGCTTGCCGTGCGAAATTGCATCATATGAATGTTTATGCTCAAGCACCGTTGCACACACACGCACAAAGTAGTTCAGTGGTGCGCAGTCCGTCTACGGTTCTCGGTAGCCAAGGTTCAATTCTCGAGCACACATTGGTAAAATTGTTTTACGGGCCATCCGTGGTGAAGTGGCAAGCGTTACTGACCATGAGTCAGCATGAGACAGCCAGGGGTCGGAACCGCATGGGTTCGAATCCTGGGTGTGACTGTCAGCCTACACCCTTCCAAGGTACTCATCCTATCCTTAAGGCAGGTCGATAATGGATGGCTGGCTTAGGATGGTGTGTGTGTGTGTGTGTGTGTGTGCATACACAGGAGTAAAGACATGGTACATATATAAATGGTTAAGTGGCGAAGAAAAACAAGTGTAAAACTCTTCCCCTGTAACTTTCTGTCCACCACATCACATCCCTTCCATCATATCATACCCTCTCCTCCACATCCCACTATCTCTAACACATCAAACACATCACACAAACAGTAATCACACAAATAATAATCACAAACACAAATACATACAAACACACAGGAACACATCCATGCTTATGTGTGAACAAACACTATAGCACGCAAATACTGACACACATACACAAACACCGTACACACGCATACACAAGCCGATAAATAACGTGGGATCAAAGTTTCATATATATATATATATATATATATATATATATATATTATTTCAACCTTGATCGAAGTTTCCTGCTTTAGCGAAGTAGCGCCAAGAATAGACGAAGAAAGGCCGCATTCGCTCACATCCTCTTTCTCGTTGTCATGTGCAATGCACCAAAACTGCAGCTCCCTATCTACAACCAGGCTCCACAGACCTTTCCATGGTTTACCCCGGGACGCTTCAAATGCCCTGATTCAGTCCGCTGACAGCATATCGACCTCTGAATTCCATATCGATCCAGTTCACTCTATCCCGTGCAAGTCTTTCACCCTTTTGCAACTTCAGGCCACAGTCGCTCAAAAATCTTTATCAATCTATCCTTCCTATCTCCAGTTTGGTCTCTCCATTCTCCTTGTTAGCTCAGCTTCTGACTCATATATCCTCTTTGTTAACTCTTCGTCACTCATTTTCTCCATACGTCCAATTCATTTCAGCACATTCTCTTAGTTCTCTCAACCACGCTTTTTTCATTACCACACTTTTCTCTTATCCTTTTATCACTTATTCGATCAAACCATCTGGCACCAAATACAGTCCTTAAACATTTCAATTTCAACACATCCATCGTCCTCCACACATCCTCATTTATAGCCCATGCTTCACATCCATTTAATTGCTGGGACTACTATACCTTCATATTTACCAATTCTTTTCTCTCCCAGATAACGATCTTTCCACGCATTCTGCAGTACTCCCAGAAACTTCACCCCCTCACCCACACTTCTGCGTCAATGGTTCGTTCGCTGACGTATCCATTCTTGGGTATCTAAAACTTCACTTCCTCCAATTTTCCTCCTTCAAACCCACACTCCAGCTAACCTGTCCCTCAAACTATTAGACTTAATAACCTTGCTTTTATTCACACTTACTCTGAACTTCTCCTTTCACACACTCTTTCAAACTCAGTCACCAACTTCTGCAGTTTCTCACTTGAGTCTGCTACTACTGCTGTATTATCAAACAACAACTGACTCATTTCCCAGGCTCTCTCATCCCCTACGGACTGCACACTCGACCTTCTCTCCAAGACTCTTACATTTACCTCCGCTACCCCATCCATTAACAAATCAAACAGCCATGGTGACATCACACAACCCTGCCGCAGACCAACCTTCACTTAGAACCGTTCACTCTCTTCCTACTCATACACATGCCTTACACCCTTGATAAAAACTTCTCACTACTTCTAGCAGCTTTCGTCCCACACCATAATCTTAAGACCTACCACCCTATAATATGCTTTCTCCAAATCTATCAATGTCATATACAAAGCCAACTGTTTCTCCAAGTATTTCTCACACACATTCTTCAAAGCAAACACCTGATCCACAAATCCTCTACCACTTTTGTAAACACCCTGTTCCTCCCCAGTCAGATACCCAGTGCATACCCTCACCCCCTCAATCACTACACTCTCATACAATTTACCAGGGAGTAGTGCTAGAGGACGGGCGACTGGGAGTAGTGCTATGGGACGGGGTGGTGGGAGTAGTGCTAGGGGGCGGGAGGCTGGAAGAAGTGCTAAGGTGACGGGGTGCTGGTAGCGCTAGGGGACGGGGGCTGGGGGTAGTGCTAGGGGAAAGGGTGGTCAAGACATGAGTTCATTTTAATCTTTTCTGTAAATCATCGAGAGAAAATTTTCAGGCAAGAGTTGTAGAGGATGATGTAAAGCTGTAGGAGTTGAACGATACTCAAACGTACTTTTTAACCATTTAACTTAAGAGGAAACATATAAAGAACAAACTCCAAAGTTGGTCTTTACATTTGTAAATGAGAATGTGTCTCACGGCACAGCTAGAGAATACCTTGATACGAATATTATCTTGAAGGAGATAAGCTGCATGTGAGAGAGACTTTGGAGTGGACATCGTCCCCAACCTGTCGCCAGAGATCCACCACAGTCGCAAAGGAGACAACCTGTCTGCTGGCAAATATCAGAATCGAATTCAGCTACTTGGAAAAAAGAAATATTCAACAAACTGTTTACAGCTTACATGAAGCCATAGGTAGAATATGCTTCTCATGTTTGGTTACCATAAATAAAGATATTCTTTTTTTTTTAGTGTGTGTGTGTGTGTGTGTGAACATTTAGTTGTCTAGGCAGTTCTGTTTCTGTCTTTATGATCATGTGTGCGTATGAATGTTCAGATACATGGGTATATATGTGTGCTTGCATTTCTGGAAAAGTGGGAACCTGGATCTCTGGATATGTTGGCGGGCGGAGGTGTGGGCTTGCATGCGTGTGTGTGTATGTGTGTTGAGCATGTGGGTGTTTGGACTTGTGGGCGTGCGGATGCGTGGGCTTGTGGGTGTGTGCGCTACCATACGTGTGAGGGTATGGGTGTGTGGGTGTGCTAGGTGATGGCTCTGCCAGTTGGCGGTCGGGGTAGGGGTACGAAGACACCCCCATGGGATGGTGGATGGGGGAGAGGGGGGAGTGTTGCTGTAGCTTTAAATACTCACCCACCCCAAGGGACAATATTTATTACTCTGTAGATATGTTGATGCGCACTGGAGTAAGAAGGAGGAGAGAGAGGGATGTTCGAAGGGGAAGAGGGGGGGGGGGAAAGTGTCATGATGGGAAAGATGGATGTGGGATGGATACTAGCGGGACGGGGGTGGGTGATGCAGTAGTGAGCTGAGATAAAACAAGTGAAGGAGAATGGTATATGGGGGCACAAGTGTGCTGTCGTGAAGGAGTGATCTGAGGCGTGGGATCAGGGCTGGTCCACAGTGTGTGGCGAGGGAGGGATGAGGGACAGACTGTGGAGCGAAGGTGAATATGGAAAGCAGAAGAGTGAATGGAGGGGAAGTGTGAGGGAAGAGGTAGCATGTAGGAAGCGGTAGCGCTGAAGAAAGAATTTGTGTTGAGGGAAGGGTAGTGTAGATAAAGCAATTATATGGATGGAAGTGCAGCACGGAGGAAAGGGTGGAATAGGGGAAAGCATTGAATGGAAAGGTATCACAGGGAAGAGTATTGTGGAGGGAGGTAAAATGTGGAATGAAAGGGTGAATGGTGTGGAGGGAAGGGATATGGTTATGGTGAAGGTAAGAGCAATATAAAGGGAAATGCTGTATGGAGGGAATGGTAGGACGAAGGGATGGGAAGTGTGGAGGGAAAGTACAAAGGGAACGGTAGCTTCGAGTGAGGGTAGTTTGGAGGAGGGAGTGTGTGAGTGTGACAAAATAGTTTCAAGTTGATGAATGAAATTAGCATGATATGAGAGAGCGATAGAATGAGAGACGGAAAAGAATATATATAGGCCACAGAAGAAGGAATGGTGATGGGATGGAGAGAGACAGACAGGCATGACAGAAGGATGGAGAGGTGACGGAGGTGAGTGCAGATGACGTGGCGGTCGCTAACACCACACACCTCTGCACGATATTTGTGGCTCCAGACCAGCGCCTGCATCAGCGACACAGCTCTAGTGCCAGTTATGTATTGTGCCGCGGATATATGTCGATGATATATGGCGTTTATATCTGTTGTTGATGTTAATACTTTGCATCCTTAACAAGCGTTGTCGTTCTGGTTTTGGTGGTATGACGGAGAGCACAAACGGCACAGTAGTGGCCACGCTGGTGTTCCAGCAGGAAGAGAGTTAGGGACGCACACAGTGGTGACCGACAAGGGGGACAGCACCGACCAGAACGCAAGAGCCTGACACCAGGAGGAAGGACCTATGTGTCCATGACACAATACGTTGGACAGAAATTAGAAGCAAAATTGCAATATTGATGTACTCTTACGAAGAAATTTAGCGATTTAGCAAGTACGTTTTCGGATTTTTCTGTGTCAGCTGCTTACGCTATGTTCTGCATCACTGTACATCTTTAGAAAGACTTTATCCATTGTTTTTTAACTTTTCAAAAGGAAGGAACAGAGGAGGGCGCCAAGTGAGGATTTTCCCTCTAAAGCTCAGTCCTCTCTCTGTTCTTGACGCTACCTCGCTAACGCGTTCGCCATTTCCCGCGTTAGCGAGGTAGCGTCAAGAACAGAGAGAGGACTGAGCTTTAGAAGGAAAATCCTCACTTGGCGCCCTTCTCTGTTCCTTCTTTTTGAAGAGTAAAAAAACAATGGATAAAGTCTTTCTAAGGATGTACAGTGATGCAGAACATAGCGTGAGCAGCTGACACAGAAACACCCAAAAACGTACCTGTTAGATCGCTAAATTTCTTCGTAAAAGTACATCAATATTGCAATTTTGCTTCTAATTTCTGTCCAACGTATTGTGTTATGGACACATAGGTTCCTTCCTCCTGGTGTCAGGCTCTTGCGTTCTGGTCGGTGCTGTCCCCCCTGTCGGTCACCACTGTGTGCCTCCCTAACTCTCTTACTGCTGGAACACCAGCGTGGCCACTACTGTGCCGTTTGTGCTCTCCGTCATACCACCAAAACCAGAACGA
>JAYMFT010212423.1:0-11488 GCA_038088735.1 Panulirus argus
AAAATATATATATATATATATATATATATATATATATATATATATATATATATATTATGCCTGTTCGCTGTTTTCCGCGGAAGAAACGACAAAGCCTGTTAGAAAGTGATGATACAGGAGGGAAGCACTAGAGAACAGACCTCCCTCAACAGTCTTAAGCTCGATACACCCCCTCCCTCCCTAAATACACCCATCGGAAGCCACACTCCCCAGACAAACACGAGTCACACTCTCCGTCTTACACTCTGGACATCACCCGTCACTAACAACACCTCAAACACCGTGTCACCATATCCCAAGACCCTCCTGCCCACGATGCAACTACCGTAAAGAAGACACCGAGCACTTATTTGCTGAGTTGTCCTGATCTTTCTGATATATATATATATATATATATATATATATATATATATATATTATGTAGTACTGCCTTTGCCATGATTTATAATGTAGTGTTCATTATGTGCAGGTAACAATGATAAAAGAAAAATAAATCCTTTCCTAAAATTAGCGGTATAAAACATTATTCACAACAACGCGTGCATGGGTTTTCGTCAATACATCTGAGGTATTAAAATCTGATCTGCTTTACTTAAACATAAGCCGTTTTATTCGCGCCTGTCTGCCTCAGTTCAAACACCAGGAAATGAATACTTTGTAAATTCGCTAGACATACGTTTCTACAAACATTTTCGTTTATGTTTTATTTTGAGGGAAGGTTGTAAATAAAGAACAGAATATCTGTATGTTTGTTCATGACTCTTCATAGTTAATTCTACCGGAATAACTATCATACATCAGTCATACAAAATACTGAATTAATTCTTTTAGTAATACGCGATATATGACTGTAAGCATAGAAAAGTTACTAACCCAGATTTCGTTATCATAAGTCAAACATACGAAGTACTATAAATGATATACATAATATTATATGTTCGAATTGTTTGATTTTGATGGTAAACGAATCATAACTCGTTATAAGTAAATTGAAAACCTCGCTTGTGATTACCGTACGTGAATTTTATTTGTGTGTTATGGGAAAAGTGTTTTACATTCGCGTTGCCCTGTCTCTTACCTTACACACACACACACACACACACACACACACACACATATATATATATATATATATATATATATATATTACCACGTCTTTGCTCTTAAACACACACACACATACACCTCAGCCTAAGCCAGGTACCCATTTATCGACCAGCCCCGACGGAAGGATGAATTCCTCGGTTGGCTCAGAGCCGACTGCCGTACCTAGGAAGTGAACCCAGGAGGGCCCGTGTATGAATCATGGTCAGCGACGGTAACCGTTACATCACGAAACCCCGTGTGTATTTACGAGAGAGAACTGTAAATTCGTGTGGCTCCTCCTCGTAATCTTGTATATATTTATGATGTCTTTATTCCTGTGTGTGATTACTACTTCTGTATTACGGGAGAGGTTTTTTTACACGTATTGCCCCATCTCTTGTGTGTGTGTAAGAAATACGCTGAAAATGATAGTCCATTTTCGAGATATCAATACTAGCTTAGGTCGGATGAGTGTTCCCCAGGGAGCCATTACTGAAGCAAGTCGGTTGTGTGTTTTCGGAGTGTCATTGCTGACACTGATAGGTCTGTCTGCCACTATCTGAATAAAGATTCTATAAGATTGACGTATTATTCGCGTGTAACAATATATGAAAATGAAAATGAAAATTAACACTTGAAACTTAAAGTATTGATCAAGCAAGTACTATGTTAAGAAATTATTACTACCCTTAAAATCATTATAATAAACATAGAAAAAACTTATGTATATTTCTTTTATTTGAATGTTAACAGTAAACATAAATAAGATAAGAGTTTGTAATTAGAATACAAAATTCTATGTCGACGGAGGAGTGAGGCCGCCAGCTACACAAATATTTATTTCGGCCGGTTCGAGGGTGGACTAATCTAGTTTCCAACCCTACTACCCCCTCCGTTACGCCTGCCTCACAAGCCTAGCCACCCTGTGACCGCACCCCTCATCTTAACATGGGACTTGAACATAACTCCACTGCTACTTGACGCTACAACTCCACTTTTAAACAACCCGTAACTTTAAAGGGATAGATGACCTACTTTCATTAGATAATGTGGACAGTAGTTACATTGGTGTTGTAGACAAGTTGTGGCAGTGCAGGAGGGTTGTGAAGGGTGATGTTTATGTTGGCCGAGTGAGGAACTCCCTCGTTGGCGGAGGTTCCTGGTTTATTAATTTCTTTACGACGTGTACAAGAACTTGCCCGATAATGATGATGGTGTTCTGAGTGTAGTGAAGATGAAAGAAGTGCACCCTCGGTAGGGGTAGTGTAAATCCTCATAAACAGATGTGTGATGGTGAGCGTCGTTCATGGCGATGTGGTTGACTGTGGCAAGAAGTTCTTCATGGTGTTGGTGAGGCGTCCGTTGAATGGGGACAGTCTTGTGGTAGTGGTGGTGGTGGGTTGCCTAGTGGCAGCTACTAGTGCGTGTGTATGTGTGTGTGTATGTGTGTGTGTGTGTGTGTATTGGTCGTTCATGTGGGCGTTAGTGGCAACGAGTTTATAGTTAATAATACCAGTGAGAAAAAATATAACAACGCATCATTCAACTCACATAATCCTAAACGGTTATTCTGCCGTGCATAATGTCGCATTGTAACGATGCAGTGAATATGATGATATCACTGAGGAATGCAAATAACATCAGACCGCTTGGTCCTTTCAAAGATGTTTGTGACTGTGCGATAGATCAGAAAATTAGAGCTTCGTGTTCGAAGAGAGAAAACGATACACACAGAAGACCTGGAAGAGAGAAACACCTGTAAACCTTAGGTCTATAGAGGAGCAAATGACTAATGTCAGTCGTGGACTTCAAGGTAATTGTCACGTATCTTTTTAAACGTATCTATAGCGCTGGTTTCATCTACTCTTTCTGGTAAATCTTTAAGTATGTTGACAAACCTGTTAAAAAGAAAAATATACTTTTACTTCATTCTCAAAGTAGAATGTGTGCCCAGGAGTTTCTATGCATTTCTACGAGTGAAATCAGACTGGTCTAGCCTTAAGTAGCAACTTAAGATCAAGATGGTCAAAGCCTTTTAAATAATTCTGATACATCAAATCACCTCTTAACTGTCTGTTTTCTAAGGTAATTAGATTTAAATCATCGTACTGGTTCTCATAGGAATCCTTTTTTCCAGTTAAGTGATCATCTTGGTAGTTCGCCGCTGTGTCGTTTTTCCGGTAGGATGACCAAACCTGACAACAGTATTTAATGTGGCAACACACCATTGAAGTGTAAGGAGACTTGGATTCGAATGGCTTTCCAATGGAATTCAGAATTTGGTTCGCCCTTCTTTTTTGTATATATAATGCTCCTACGCACTGCTTACTTAGCTTTAGGTCATCAGAGATTATTACAACGAAGTCTCTTCGTCATTATCCTACTGTAATAGCTCAAGAGAATTCATAGTGTAGTTTGTCATTTCGTTTTTACTGCCGATGAGTCAAACATTGCATTTATTGATGGTGAAATTCATATGCTAACTCTGAGCTCAGTGTGTATGTCAGCTTGCTGATGTAGACGTTCGGTTTCTATTGCAGATTTTTTTTTTTTTTCCAGTTTATTGACATCAGCGAATTCTTATACCTTACAAGTGAGCGCATTACCCTTGTCATTAGTATGTGAGAAAGAGGAACGGTCCCAAGATTGATCCCTGCGGTACACCACTTGTCACGTCTAACCTTTCCGGGGCCTGACCCTTTAACGCTACTTTTTGTTAACGTCCAGACAAATATAACAATACAACTGCATCTATACCATGTGACAACTTTAAATAGTAAGCTTTAACGCGTAACTTCGTATATTGGTTTAGAAAATCTACATAAATAACATTAACTACTTTATTTTCATAATAGGTTTTGATTTTATCGAGAAAAAGAAAGTCAAGCAGATTTGTCAGACACGAAAGATTGCGTCGAAGATCAGGTTAGAAATCGCTGAATAGGTTCTGATCACCGAAATTATTTACAGTCTTGTCTCGAATGCCGGTTTCCGTGAGTTTGCCTACTAGAGACGTCATGCTTATTTGGTGATGATTTCCGGACAGAGAATTGATATTTTTTTTTTATGCCGCTATTATACAAACCTCTGGTTCTCCGGAACTACCCATGTAGCAAGTGAATTACTTAAGAGCAGTCAAGAGTTTAACTATCTCCTTTTTTGGCTTTCACTGTTCTCAGATGAAACTTATTAGGTCCTGCCGTGCTATCTACGTTCATTCCGTTTAATGCTGACGGTATATCTTATTCGCGTGTGTTTGCCAGTGTGCTGCAAAAGTTCTCCTCCGTAAGTAATGGGACTGGATCTGGAACGCTCGATGTGCCATCAGTGGTAAACACGGATAAAGAAGAGAAGAAGAGTCATCTAAAATCTCAGTCATGGTTTCATCGTCTTGAACCAAGTCACCATTTTCCGTAATTCATGGACAATTGACAGGGTAATGACCCTCATGCATGGAACAATAGTCCAGAAATTTTGGGGGGGATTTCTATCTGTTATTTTCAGTGATACACGTTTCATTTTGACGATTATTATGACGAATAAGTTTTGTTTAGCTTTTCCAATAGAAATTTAGTAATTTACTTTTCATGCTGGTTATCGCTATCTTTGATTTCTAATGTACAACAGGTTGTTCTTCAATTTCGCTCTTCTGCCTTGTTTAGCTTAGCTTTGGAAGAATGAATACGCACTGACGAGTATGTTCCCTCTACTGCTTTAAGTATCATACTTATCCTGTGTCCATGGCACATTAAGTATGCGCAGACATGGTGAAGAATAGTAAATACATAAGATATACATACTTATACAAACTGAAGCTAAAGATATATAAAGAAAAGAAACATATCACAGCGGGTGTTATATGTGACTTTAACAAACTGGATATAGGGTGAGGTGTGTGCTTAAGTGAACTAAGATGTAAGGATCTGCTTTATGATTTTAAATGAGAACTACCTTAAAGACGACAAGATTGATGGATGTCATTTGTCGCGATGATCAATGAATTCGTGAAAGAGTCGTCCAGATCAACTCGTACATGTGACACAGTTAATCTCAAACTTGTAAATTTAGTAGTACAGGCTGGACAGCCATTTTTAAATTAACAGTAACTGTAATTTTGCTGCGACATGCAATATTGGTTTATATATAGACAAGGAAGGAACGTGGGAGTCTAGAATATGAGAGTTTATGTTCTGCCTGGTGCTGATTATAGGGTTGGAGATGTGTGTATTGTATCACACCAGTTACGCATGGCTGGAAATGTGTGGCATATATAAGCAACCAGCAATCTGCAGGTAGTGTGTGGGGTCAATGCGCAGCAACTCTCCCGGAAGTTCTGCTGTCCAACATAGTTTAGGAGTTGTTAAGGTAGCGCCTTATGCAGTCTTTTACACCCTCCGCGACAGGATGTTACTGGTTTTACATTCCGCCTCATCAAGAGTTTTAAACAGCCGTGCTAGGCTACATGTCTTGCTCCTGCATACACAATACGGTTATATCCTCCCCATTCATACTTATTTTTGCTAACTTTGTTTTACTCTCAGCTGTTCGTATGCCATCTGTGTATGCTGACGACCAGTATTGCTAAAATGTATAGATTCTTCTCATATTTACTCATAAGTATCGTGACTCTCCTTGGCTCTGCGTTGCTGGCCTCGATGAGGAATTGTGCTCGCCACTAGAACCTTCAAATCGAGATGAGGACTTAATTTGCAGCCAGTGTTTGCAGTCTGGGGTATATCTAGAGGATAGAGATTTGCAAAGGAGGCGAGTTGGTTTGGCTACCATGATTATGAGGTTAAAGAAATGCCAGTAGTATTACGTTGATCTGCTAGTGTTTGGTAAATGATTGACTTTTAACACAAGATTGGTTTTAGAATTAGGGATCTAAAAAAACCATACGATTCACCATAGACATCGTGCTACTAATTCTTTTTAACACATGAGTAACATTCAGCAGCCACCAGTACAACAACAATTACAACAAAAAATAGACCTGGTAACAGATGATTGATTTAGTATCATTAATACATTTAGTTTTGTAGACTCCAGTCTGGACGCTATTAGCCAGCAGTTGGGACAGTTCAATGGTATGCCATTCAAGTGTATGGGATGCGTTTGTGTGTGTGTGTGTGTGTGTGTGTGTGTGTGTGTGTGTGTATGTAGAAGTTTCATTATGCTGAGGATAATGTTTATAGCACTGCTTAGTAATTTTTTGTGTAATGAGTTTTTTATGTAAATCGCTGCCACAACAGTTCTGGGGTAATTAACTTTAAAGTAGATTAAGTTCTGATGTAATTAAGCTTAGAATAGATTAATCTTAAAGTAAATTCATTGCAAGCAAATAATTGTTTACCGATATAGCTGAATCGTTGTATGTCATTATAGCTGGATCATTGTGTAGTTGCATAGCTGGATCATTGTACAGCACTGTAGCTGGATCATTGTACAGCAGTGTAGCTGAATCACTGTACACAAATCTATATAGCTGGATCATTATATATCACTAAGCTGAATCATTGTACAGCACTGTAGCTGGGTAACTGTACAGTGAAAGATATAAGTCTGTTCCCAGCTTTGTCCTGTGAATACTTACATCTGGCGAATTATGTAATGAAAGGCTTGAGTCGACTGCATCTTGGCAGCTGGCGAGCCTGACTTCAGTGAAGCTTCATATGTGTCGTTGGTTCGGATTCGTATGTTCTTTATTTCAAAGATGTATTACTTTAGCCTAGTTTACCACGCATTTCATATACCATTCCTCGAACGAGAATGAGTTTTTCTGCGTAATTTTGTTTACATAAAAATGAGATCATTCCTAGTACTAAAAGTGAGATCATTCCTAGTACTATCTCACTTGCTTTTTTTGTATCAACAGCAAATCTAAAATTTTTTGGAAGTTAGACATAGCTATAAATATTTATCATGTCTCAAAAAGAATGTGAGCGAATGTGGCCATTTCTTCGCGTGTTCCTGGCGCTATCTCACTCACAAAGAAAACGGTAAATGAATAAGAAAAAAAAAATACCAAGAACTAAGCCCTGTTGTACACTGCTTGTTGCCTCAAAGAATTTAAATGTTTCTTTCCACTTAACACTCCGTTTTCTGTTAGCACACTACGTACGTCTGTCTCTTAATGGAATTGCAAATTTCATTTCCTGTGTCATGAATTTGTATTTTACGTAATCTCTCATGCGGGACTTTGTAGTCAGTCTTTTTTCCTTTTTTTGGAAGTCTGAAGACATCATAGTCTTTCATGCGGGACTATTCATCAAAAGCCTTTTGGCAGTGTAGACAAATGACGTCAGATGTCACTTTTCCATCTCTGTTGTTAAAGTAGCCCAGTCGAAGTAAAGAGATAAAAAGAAATTAATGATTTCGTAGGGACGTGATGATCTACTTAGTTATGTTGTTTCGTTCATGATCATAATGATAATCTATGCGGCAACTTAAGAGGAGATTGCAATGTTGATTAATAATTTTGTAGTAAGTTTTCGAAGTCGTAGTGAGACAAAGGATAATTGGACGGTTTATTATGTATGCATTTTCTCTTTTTGGTAACCTATTGAGTGACATTTGTCTGCCTCCAAGTCCGCAGGCGCCGTTCCCCTCGGGGTACAGATTTAATTCATCAGTTTGTTATGCTTGAAAAGATCATCATGCATCCTATTTGTACCGTTAGAACTCGAAGTATTAGGTCATCTTCCTCTGATGGCTTTATTGAGATTGTAACTTTTCAGTATGGTATACAATCTCACCCATATCGATTTTATTTTTTATTTTGATTTAGTTTCCTCTTCTCATAGGATATGGTTTTGGTGGTTCTAAGTTGTTTTTGATATCTTTTAACGTATACACTGTATTACAGGATTTTTTTTATATATATTGGAGCCCCATTTTCATTCTTAATTTTCCTATTGTGTCCAATAGTCGATTGTTTTTCTCCATACGGGTTTGAAATTCTTTTGGGTTACATTTAACGTTTTTATAACAATTCTGTTTTTCATAATTTCAGTTATCAGTTATTCTTTATTTTGTTTTTGTAGGTTATTGTGATGGTAGCTGTCTTTAATACTTCTGTTTGTGAAGGGAGTGTGGTGCTGGTGGTAAGAGTGAGTTGTGCGGTATTGATAATGCAAGTATAGCGTGGTTGTGACAGTGAATAGCGCGGTAGTGATTGTGATTGGGGTGGTAGTGATGGTGAGCAGTGTGATTAGTAAGTATGTGGTAGTGATGGTGAGAAGTGAGGTAGTGATGGCGAGGAGTGCGGCAGTGATCGTGAATATTGTGGCAGTGTTGGTGGGCAGTATGGTATTGACAGAGTAGTGTGGTAAGAAACGTATGCTATCCAGCGGTGATGAGTGGCATGGACATTGTAAGTAGCGCCATGGTGGTGATGGTGGCATAAGTGGCCACGATTGTGACACAGGTGGGGTACTGTGATGGTATGGCGGCGTAACTGAGGAGTGTGGTGCTCTAGTGGTGGTGGTGGTGGTGGCAGTGGGAAATATGACACCCGTAGCTGTGGGAATGGTGACGTAAGGAGCCTCTAGGGCGAACGGTGAAGGCCACAACAGCTGTGTATATGACCCCACATTAGGATCGTATCCTGTAGGATCTTCTTTTTTTTTTTTTCTTGGAGTAAGATAGAAGAAAGGGGTTGGAGGTATGTAGGAGCACTTAGGAAAGCCAGTTAGCAGAGGACATAGTCGTCTGTAACGAGGTTATCAGCTGGAGAGCAGTAACAGGGTCATACATTTCTAATCTATATAGACAGAGGCAGGACGTAAAGCAGACATTAAAACAGAAGGCTCCTCCCCTACCACCACTGTAGATGGAGGCAGGAGAGTAAAGATGAAGGTTCCTCCCCACCCACCAATGTAGATGGAGACAGGGCAGTAAAGCAGAAAGCTCCTCCCCATCCCACCACTATAGATGGAAACAGGACAGTAAAGCAGAAGGCTCCTCCCCACCCACCTCAATAGATGGAGACAGTAAAGGAGAAAGCTCCTCTCCACCCGTCACTACAGATAGAGACAGAACAGTAACGCAGAAGGCTCCTCCTCACCCACCGCTGTAGATAGAGCCAGGACATGGGGAGGAGTAGGTCGAGGAAGTGAGGGAGTGAGAGAGGGAGGGAGGCTTGCAGGGAGACGTCACAGGTCCCGCCTTGGCCATGGGGAAGGATGTTTTCCCTGCGAGACGATTGTGTGTTGCTGGGCGGGGCGCACCTCCCAACCCATCCCACAGGACCTGTCCGGCGTTATTGTGGTACGGACGAAGATGCTACAACGAGTTTAGCCATCCAGTCCAGAGTTAACGTCGTCATATATCATTTTCATTAGACGATCAGACACACACACACACACACACACACACACACACACACACACACACACACACACACACGGTCGGGACCTGCAGTCCTGAGCGATCCTTATTTTTTACGAAGTTTCTCGGGCACAGTTTGGTACTACAGGCAAGAGCCGCCTCCCCCTGACCGACCTTGAGGTCGACCTTGAGATGTTCCTTCCGGGGCCACGATATTAATCTGTTGACTCAAGTTTTTTTTTTTTCTTCTTCTTCTTCTTCTTCTTCTTCTTCTTCGCCATCAAACAACACCAGTGGATCTCTGTGGGACTTCCGTAACCCCAGCCGTCAAATAGATTCACTCGGGAGGACAGAGAAGAAATTGAAGGGAAACAGACACGCTACCTTACTCAACTTCCGTTAACACGGACAATAATTAAACTGGGAGGTACGCGAGAAAGCCTGAAGACAAAAGGGACTATCTGGGTACACGCGCACACACACCTACTCTCTCGTACTGAGGAGGGAGAGAGGTGAATGTGGTAGAGGAGGTGTGGCTGTCTGTTTGGCCAGCCAGGGGCTCAAGGTTCAGGTGGAGTCCCACAAGGAGGGAGGGAGGGGAAAAGATACATAGAGCGAATGAGGCGATGTTACGTAAGGTGCCCTGTGTCATTGGAAATAAGAAATGTCTTCCATTTTCTATTCAGGTCAGTATTCGTTTCTGTTGCCTTCCACTATCACAAGCAGCCTCGGAAGGACCCAGTGATCTGTTTGAATTCCTTTGTTTGTACTTCGTAAAGGTGTTGATGTCCGAGTTCCCTCTGGCATTTGTCAGTCAACGTGAGATGAGAAATTTGCGTCTAGAGAAATATGACAAACAGATCTTACTCAGTCTTGACACGAATCGTTATTGTCGCCTGCCACATTAAATACTAATTTAAACTTTTTCATCAGTTCTTGCGTAAAATCTGGGCAGTGAGAGTTTTCACCTAAACAAATACTGTGCAGCTGATCCACGACTGCCCTTCCCGATACAGCACCAGAGACGACGAAGCAGCAGCAGCAGCAGCAGGAGTAGTAGTGAGCAACAGCTGCAAAGTGAAGGAGCAGAAGACATCATCAGTAGAGTCAGGTGTAGACGCACCAAGTAGGGCCAAAGCACCGAGCACGGCTGAAAGCGAAACCTCCCAGTGTCGTCCGCAACATGCAAATCAGCAGCAAAGAACAGCAGGACCAGTTGAGCAGACGAGAACACGCGTACAGCAGCAACAACAGCAGACAAAGTAGGAGTAACAGCAGACGCCACAAAGGCGTCACTGGAAACAGAATTTACTGCAGCGAAAAAAGAAAGCAACACAGTAATGATCTGTTGTAACAGCATACGAAACAGCAGTCCAGTGGGAGCGGGAGATGCTAGTGCAGTACACGATTGCAGCAGAAGACGGCCGCATCGACAGAAACAGAAACGGAAGCTGTAGTTTTATACTCCATGAGTAACAGACACACAGAGGAACAACAGCAGCAGCACACGTAAGGGAACAGCAGTAGAGATAGCAGGAGCAGCAGCAGTAACAGCAGAAGCATAAGCGGCAGCAGCAGTAGGAACGATAATCACAACAGCGGCAGAAGATACGCAGTATGGTCAAGGTTGAAGCCGAAGGGGGAAGAAGACGAAGCATCACTGGTACTTCCTACACCAACCACACCCACCACATCAACCACACCCACCACATCAAGTACACCCACCGCGTCAGCCATGTATCTACAAACACAGTGGGCTATGTAGGAACGAACCAGTCAAAATATACTGTAATTTCAATCCTTCCCTAACCCAGTCATAAACTCACTTCCTAAAGTAACTTGTTTTTCTAAATAATAAATCAATCGCTTGAGCAGGACCGTACTAAAGACCTCACTGAATCCTAACATAATTTCATGTAATTAAAAACTCTATGGAAACATTTATTTTTTTTTTTTTTCTAATCTCACCGGAATACGGCACATTCCCTGCAAATGTTGGCTACCCAAAATTAATACATTTTTTCTTGAAGACCATTACTGAAAATGGGCAAATCTTAAGCTCTTTCACATATAT
>JAYMFT010212434.1:0-11488 GCA_038088735.1 Panulirus argus
TAATTGGTGAGACGGATATCAGTGAACCCTTACAACTAAGTTATAACTAGTGGACTGAATATTAGTGCACCCTTACATGACTAGACGCTCGGTGCAGGAGGTGTTGACAGGATTGCGAGATGTGCCAGTCCAGCCCCGGTGGTTCATAAGGGAGAGATAGGAGTGAAAGAAAATTGGAAGAGGCTTGCGATTGATGTAACTCATTACAGGCAAATGTTGTTGGAGGATCA
This sequence comes from Panulirus argus, assembly GCA_038088735.1. Classification (NCBI taxonomy): domain Eukaryota; kingdom Metazoa; phylum Arthropoda; class Malacostraca; order Decapoda; family Palinuridae; genus Panulirus; species Panulirus argus. The sequence goes on from JAYMFT010212434.1 coordinate 231, forward strand.
TGAAACTGGGGAGTAGTGATCTTAAGATCAGGGGGGCAGGCGTTTGGTGGTGTACAGTTGTATAAAACTTGGATTAATATTGTCAGTGATCTGAATGGATTGATTTGTTACATTGATTTTACATGGCAACATTGTTTGTCCCCCTTTAGAAATGGATATTTTAATGTTTTCGCAACACTGTTGACAGTGACTCCGAGGCTGCTAGTGTTGCTGGGCGTGTCTGTGGATCTTCTTATACTTTCTGGTCAGTTGGAGGTGGGGTTACGAAGTTGTCAGTCTTTTGGGTTTATTAAGGTGTTCAGCGAGTGGATGAGGAGAAGTTAAGGTACAGTAGGAAGGATCTTTAGTTCAATTGAATAAAAGCAGTAGTTTTTCCCGCGCCGGGTCTTTGTTTTTGAGCGGGTGTCCAGGCTTGCCGGTTCCTTACATTATAAATTTCGGGACTGCCTTAAGAATAGGTGAGTCTGTATTTGTTTTTAATTGCCATAACCACACGTTGGAAGAATTTATTTCTGATGTACAAAATCCCATAAATGTTTCGTATCATTTCAGTAAAGGTGATACCCCATTTTATGCACGGTATGGATATGACCTTTTGATGTCTAAACCACAGACACTGTATGCTAATAATAATTATGAAGCATATAAGTTCTTGTTTACCCAACGTGCACATCAGCGAATTAGACAGAACATAGTTGAAGCAACATGACAGTTCACCCAAATTAAGAACAGGCTCGCTAAACCTAGAGAGATGAGATGGTAACTTAGAAATGGTGAAGAACTTTAGGGCTTACAGGGGAAAATAAGATAGGGTTCTGAAACGCATAAGGGGACATAAATACAAACTCAGACATTTAGAAGTTCAAGATGTTCAAGAAGAGCACGTTGACAATTTTGATTTACTAAACATAATTGGACTTCGAGCCTGATGCAGATTTATTTACAAATGCACCTTAGAATGATACATACCTAAAATACATTTTTCATAATTTATGTCTAGACTCGCATGGACTCCTGTAGTGTATCGGTTAACGTTCCTGACGGTTACGCATTCACGGGCCGTACAGGGACGAGCGCATAGTTCCGAATCCTGGTTACGGCAGTTCATCTACGTTTTGAGGTTAGTCGATAAAATGGGTACCAGGCTCAGGCTCACCTAACATAAAAAAAAAAATGTATATTATAATGAACATTTGCGTCCATTCTACAGATTCATCGCGCTTATTTTCTACTCTTTAATGCCACCATTTTTGGTGACTTGTCTACCCTGTAAGCGTCAGACGGAGTTTTGACTGAACCCCCTAAGGTTGTTATATGATTTAGCATGTAGTAACAGATAGACTTCAGTTTGAAGGATTAGTGCAAGCACAGGAGATTCTATGTAATCCCTCATTGATTATTAGACCACTCACAGACAAGATAGAACATCTGTACTTGGTGCATTAAACTACTTTCTGTTTGTTAGGATTAAAGAAACAATTGCAGAGGAAGTCAGCTAAAGCAGAGCGAAATTTCCCAAGTTTTGGTACAGTTTCTAGAGGAGCAAGCACAAGAGAGGACTGTTCGGTCTTGAAGGGATGATTCTTAAGCCTAGAGACCCAAAGTAATGCCTGTAAACTTGAAGTAAAGATCATGAATTTAAGGTTCGGTCTTAAAGGGATGATTCTTAAGCCTAGAGACCCAAAGTAATGCCTGTAAACTTGAAGTAAAGATCATGAATTAAAGGAATAGCAACTTTAATGAGTTTTAACTAATTCATTTTGAGGTTTAACTAATTCAGCATCTAGCTCATCATAGCATTATGACTCCTGTACTGTTTCCACTTCCGGAATTGGCTTACCTTATGCATTTAATCCAGACCATATTAATTCACACTTCAGTTAATCAAGAGAAGATATATAAACTATATCAAGTAAAAACCTTTTTCTTTTATACGTACATCATTCTCATGTAGAAGTTGTAATTTCAGTAAGTAAATACCCATTTTATAAGGATTATTCTGAAATGGCCTTACCTAGTTTAGAGTTTATAATGATTATTCTGAAATGGCTTTACTAGTTTAGATGATATGTTACACTATAAAGAAGACTTTTCATATCTATTGCCAGTACATTCAGTAGATTTCAGCCCTATTTGAGTGGTGGCTGATAGATGACAATGCACTGTGTGTGTACTCAACATGATTTTAGTGATTGCAGTGTTAAAACTATTTTGAAACTCAAAGGCTGCAGTGCATCCTTTAGCAGGCACAGAAACGAATTGGTTTGGAAAAACTGTCTTATGTCCTATTGTGTTCTTATATTAAATATATATTCAAGATTTTGGTACCATGATAATATTACTTTATTAGTATGGCCTTAAATTTTAGACTACACCAACCAGAGAAGCACGTGGACATGCGATACAAGTGGCCTAGCATGATAATGTTTAGTTAAGATACAGCAATAGGTACAGATCAGCGAGTCGGTAGTTTTAACGACTTGTGTCATGCTCAAGGCGGGATGAAGCCTAAACAGTGGGGACCACCCTCAATATTTTACAATATTTTTCGTTAAAGTTATACTTTACACTATTCACGATGAGCTTAACGCCCTGTACTTGCTTATCATAAGACTTGCTGATTTTCAAAACAGAATGGGTATAGAACACTATGGCCACCATATGGCCCCTTCACATACATTGTAGATGAGCTGATTTTTCCAAGTTTGCTCACCCTAAAGTAAGCTGACATCAAGTAACACACCGAATAACTCCTTATGCCTCAGACACCAAGCCTCTTAAAAGCTCTACTACAGGCTATATTAGGCAATGTCTTCAAGTTCCTGGGTAGAGTCTCCAGCAGGTCTTCAGCCAAGGTAGTCTTTCTGCCTCAAGCTCTCCGGGCTTAAACAAGTCTTACTGAACTCCACCTTGTTGCATAGAATTTATTTTTGATATAGCATTTTTCTTTCGCTTTACGTCACTCATCCACACTAGCAAGTATTACAAACCCACCCACTTCCTCCTCCTCTCACGCCAGCATTAAATGGACGACTACATCTAGTGTGGGAAGCAAACGTAAGGTCCATTGCTCGCCCCCCCCCCCCATATCCCTGGGAGGGAGATGGAGGAAGTTTTTATTATATCTTGATGGATCACATTATGTCTCATATACCTCAAAATGTATCGTTGACAGTGTAATGCATTTCACACGTCTTCTGTTTTAAACGAATGTGGTGTGCTCTGTGGACAGAAGCAAGTTCTCCGGCGGTCGTCACACATGCTCATATCTCATTTAATTTCACTTCTTGTTTGTCTATGAATGAACATAAGTGTCACGTCATCACCAGCATCCCAGTTTCGCCATTCCTACACAGAGCATTTCTATTTTAATTGAGAAAGTTGTTTTGAAACATATCCCCTGTAACTGTTGCACATAGCGAATTTGGTAAATGGGATATTGTGTTTACTTTAGGCAAGGGTATAGTGATCGATATATTTTCTGTTTATATGGGTCAGTATTATAGCAAACGGAATGGTATATATTTTCATCTTAATCGGAAAGATATAAGTCTGAGAATGAAGTTACTTTTTCTTAGGTACATACTGACTGAATATTAGGTACATACTGATTGAATTTAGTTTTTCTGAGATTCATACTAATTTGCTTACTAATAACTTAAGTTATTACCATCTCATGTATGGACATTAATTACAGGCCTTTCTTTAGCATACTAATAGATGATGTGGACTTTTGTTTTTGAGTGGAGCCTTCAACATTAAAAAAAAAAAAGATTTTGATAGAATTTCTTAGATTTTATAACCAACTAAGTGAAACTTTTGATAGAATTTCTTAGATTTTATAATCTACTAAGTGAAGATAGGTCTTCCTTCCCTTGACAAGTGTGTTAATTTGCAAGAATTTTAGTATCAAATTAACTGGTAAGTTTGTTAGTCCAACATTTACATAGCCCTATCAAATGCAGTTAATGCAGGCAGAATGGATCCCAAATACCACAGTGTAAGGTTTAGACAATGTGAGTTTTGAGAAAATTATTCCCAGTTCTAAAATAAAAGTGTTTCACTTATTTCTTTGAATATCTCTCAAATTTTCTTGGTCTAATGCCTTGAGTTGAATTTAAACTAACACTTCAGGTACACAACCCACCTGGATTTTTATCCTTCCTTTGGATGTTAGGTAAATATGTACTCTTTCAGCTTGGATTAGAACACATGTGACATGCCTAGGAACTCGACAGCTATCCCTTTAATTACCTTTCCCTTTTAGTACATGGTTTTATTAATGGATATGGTCTGTAAACTTACAGCCATAGCAACAAACTCTTCATCATTTACTAATAAAGATTGTATATATTTCAATAACTTCCAACACCTTTTTTTGCCATGTTTTATTTTATCTAAGAATCATTTGTGTGACATGTTTTCCTATATCCTTAACAGCAAGATTTTTCATAACTGCATAATTAATAAGTGACATTTGTTTTTTCAGAATTTTGACTCTTGCTTAAGTGACAGTATTAGTGCTGGTCATAATTCAAAATACTGACTATTGGAATATCTTATGTCTTACTGCATGATCAACCTTTAAATGAGTGAGCATCCAATGGATGTGTACATGACCATCTTACAGCTGACTGAATGATTATGTGGTTGATTGAGTGAGTTTTCTGTGGCAGACTACATGATCATCGTATGGCTTACTGTATGATCATCGTATGGCTTACTGTATGATCATTCTATGGCTGACTACAAGAGCATCCTGTGGCTAACTGCTTAATCATCCTATGGCTGAGTGAATGATTATCCTATGGCTGACTGTAGAAGCATCATATGGCTGCTTATCTTTTCTCTTTAGTGCTGTTGAAGAACATCCTTATCTTTTGATATTAATATAAATGGAGTTTCCTTTCCTAGGATGGATCATAGGATTTCCTTCCTTGAGGTCTTAGATACCATTTTGGAAATGAGCAACAGTTATCTATGTATCAGCCATTCTCTTTAGAATTTTCTTAGTCATCTTTGGTTATTCCCATTAAAACCAGATGCAAAATTTCAAGCGATAGGTAAACGCTAAGGTAGAAGCACCTAATTACCTCAACACGTTTGAATGGTAAAGCCATATATTTTGATATATAATTCATGTCCACAGTGGTTTGTGTATTTTCATAGGGATATACCAGTAATTATATCCAAAGCAAGCTGTTCCTTTCTAAGTGGCCATTCACTTAATATTGTAGTAAGAGAGCCTGGTAAGTAGTGGGTTAGTGAAGGATAAATAGGCTGGGTAAAGGAATGTGGAAGGAAAGGATTTGAATATGTGTTGCCTTGCTGCTTGTGGCAGTAGGCATCAACTTTCTTCTGTATCAGGATAAAGGCTTTTCATCACCTCTAAAGGGGAGAAATCAAGTGTTCTTGGATTTCTTATTTTTTAAAGTAGCTGACATGGCATGGTCAAAAACATACCCCAGTTGTGACCATCTTGGATGAAAGGAAATGTGAAGAATATGAGACAAACAATATTGAAATTATTAATCTAAGGTTCTCAGGTCTTTGTAAACTTGACTCTTGAAAGTGGAAAGGTTATGAGGAAAGGGAGATATGAAGGAAGCAAGAGAATTTCACAGCGTCACTGACCAAGGAAAGAAGGAGGTATCATAATGGTCACCCCTCAAGTGGTTGGTCTCCACATTAGAAACTCAAGGAAATAATAAATAGTCACATGCCATGGTTCCAGGCCTTAGTTGTTGGTTGTGTCCATAAAGCTCACAAAGGGTAGGCTTTAACATCATGGCAGATAGAGAGAGATACACAAGGAGCATTGATAGCAGGGGTTGATGAAACAGAAGGCTGTTGATTCCAGTCTGGCTAAGAGAGATGTGAATCACCCCAGATGTGTAAGGAATAATCCATGCTTGGGCAATTAAACACCTGTAGATATGAAATAGTTGTTCACAAGATTAATAATTTCAGCACCTATGCAGCACCCTCAAGTCTTTGGGAAGCAGATTTTGTAGTGTTCATTTTGTGGGATCTTCAGGATAGAGTAGAGGATGTGGATCTTCATTATGTAGGTTTTCCAAGATAGAGTAGAGGATGTGGTAATGCCAAGTGTGTCTTTAGTTATGCAGGGATGGATTTTAGCAATTTGAGATTTAATGGTAAAAAACAAGTAAAATTTAGAGAGAGATTTAGGTAAAAATAGCATTTTTACATTGTTGTATTTAACCAGGATAGTGTTTTCCCTTTTTAAGTAGCTGCATTGGTATGAATTGAGAGGAAGTATGTATAATGTAAGAATCAGAATGATATTGGAGTTAGGGGGGAAAGATGAAGTGAGTTGAAGTGTATAGAATGAAATCTTTGTTATAAGAGTTAAGACTGAAGAGAGATGATAATGGAGAGAAGAAGGAGTGCAGGCAATAGGACAGAAGTGTGTTGGACACCTCTGTTGACAGGATAAGAGGGAAAATCACTCAATCACTGATTACTGTGGTGGAATGATAAGAAAAGAAACTATGCACTGAAGAAGCAGAATGGCCAGAGGAAAAGTGTTTAGAAAACAAAGACTTGTACCTCATTATGGTTAATGCTTTGGAGATGTTCAAGATCATGGCAAAAGATTCACCAAAATTCCTGAGAGAGAATCAACAGAGGTGATTTATAAAGGTAGGAAAGATCACCAGTGGATCTTAACCATGAAGACTGCACAGACGATCTGAAAGAAGGCAATGCGACTACACGTGTTTAAGATATAGAGTTAAGAGGAGTTTCAAATACTGGAGATAATGGAAGTGAAAATGATGAGGCAATAATTTTAGAAGGATTCAAACAGTCTTCATTCATAGGGATGGGCTGTACCAAGGCATACTCCCAAGAAGGAAAAGTTTGGGCTTTTAGACACAAAATAGGTGAGCAAGGATAGGCGCTACCTCTGGGTCACATTCCCTTAGGACACGAGGAGGAACACCATCTTGACTGTATGTCATGCTCACGTATAATTGGGAAAATAGTTTGAAGACTTATTTGGAGGAAATTGTTGAAGTCGTAGGCTCAGTGAAGGGAGAGGGTAGGACTAAATGTGGAATCATCCAAAGTAGAGTTATAAGAAATTAAGGTGTCGAGAACAGTAGCTGTATCTGTTAGAGAGTCAACTATATATTGATCAGGTTGAAAAAGAGGAGGAAAGGATAAACTCCAATAATTATACTTTAAACAGTAGTCATCCACACATTTCAAGAAAGACATTCCCCTTCATTTAAAGGGGTCTTGTGTGTTTGGTCAAATGACTTGACACTTGTGGTCTTTTCATATCCAGTCACTGTTGAACTCTTTTCTAGCAGTGACTGCCTCCATGCTGAATCTCTTTACTAATGTAGAAAAGTTGCATGCTGCATTTGCTGGCATCAGTGCTGCTTCTGTTTGCCACTTCTTCATACAGCTGAATTAAGTTCTTCAGGATCTTTACTCTGCGAGCCATGTCTTTGTCTATAACAAGACCAAATTCATTGTCAGTTGTATACACCCTTCTGATGTGGTCCTAGTATTAGCCAACCCTTTCTCCTCTTCATTCATTTCCTCAGATGGTAGTTATGGTGGCAAAGCCACTTCTCCCATTTACATGTCAGGTAATGGTTCCCATGTGCTAAATCTTTCCATTTTTCAGACCTATGACTTCAGACCTGACATCTGATGTGCCACATAGCATTCCAACATTTCCCAGGCCTCCATCATGAATATCTGCTCTGGCTATCATTTCTCTAATGGTGCTAGCCCGTTTCCTCGGCCATCTTTAACATAATCTCCTACCCTGGTTATCTTCCTCCTGTGTTGCTTCCAACTTTTGGATAACTTTTTCTAGCAAATCATATGCCATACAAACTGGCTTCTCTTTTGACAGGCCTTTGTCAAACCATTCTTATGCCTTTGCCACTGTGGTCAGACTCAGAGTTTGGAGGTGGAGATTTCAGTATAATTAGCTATGCCACAGTTTTCAGTCATACCACTTGGTGTCTTGAATGTTTACTTGATTCTCATACATTTTGCCTTGGAGGTAGAGAGAGAACACTGTAGTAATACTCCATATCACAACAACAATTTCAACAAACCTCAAAGAACCAGTGGCTGTCAGATCAAAGGTGAAGTAACCTTCAGAAAATCTGAGAGCATCCGTCAGAACAGATGCCAGATTGTACATAAGCAGCATACTCATGCTCAGCTACAATACCATCAGGTCTTATTTATCTTGTGTTCTGTATCTCCATGCAGGAACTGTAACCAAGCCTTTTACTGCAAGTTTTTAACTACATACCACATGTTGTATACACACATACTGACTGTGAATATATAGAATATGTTTTTTGTATTTGAATCTGTTTTTTTTATTTTGCTGGTGTTTCTTTATGCTCTCAGTCTGGCATTAAACAGAGAGATTCTGAGACTATCTTTGGGTCCCTGTTTTTAGAGATGAATGCTGGAAATGCTAATAGACAAGAGAGTAGTGCTATGAAGGCTAGCAACAGTAGCATGTAGTAAAGATAATGATCATTGGTGGCTGCTTTAAACATTTAGATTTTTTTATTTAAGAGGTCTGGGCTACTTTATGTATAATAGATCCTAATGTGCATGACTTCATAGTTTTTAAGCACATAAACAAATTACTAGATTGATTTATGTGATTCTTGATGCAGTCCATGTTGTTCAACATGTATTTTGATTTTCAAATGTTTTTAGAATCATTTTCATTATTTTGAATTTTATGAATAAATTAAAGACATTTTGTATCATTGTAACAATTTATCGAGTAGCAGTATGTATGTAGAGACCTAAATTTGTTGGTATATATTACACGCATAATAGTTTTGACAGATAAGTTTAGTGACTCTTACTTTTTGTAATTCCTTTCTTCAGGGACCTGCGATAGATCACATACAACAGGTGAGAAGGAACCTTCTAAATCCTGCCTTGGTGACACATTTCAGTAAACCTCTCCTTATTCATGATGGATACATGCAATGGCTCTTTGATCACAATGGAAAGAGATACCTTGATCTCTTTGGAGGAATAGTCACCATCAGCGTGGGGCACTGTCATCCGTAAGTGAATGTTTTTAACTTTTTTGTGACTAGAAATTACAATGTATCAAAAGAGTAGGTATTTAGGGATGGAATGATACAAAATTTTTAAGTATACAAACCCTAGAGCCTCTTTTAGAGAATCCTACAACTTTAATGTTGTGCTACATTTATTGGTATGGAATTGATGGATCCCTTTAAAGTAAAAGGTTCTTAATCAGTATTGTACTTTTTCATCCATTGATGATGATGCAGCCCTACAGATGTAGATGGTAATGGAGATCATAGCAATTAATGAATTAATAGATATATACAGTATTCCCTCGATTTAATGGACCCTGACGTAACGGATTTCGGATTTAACGGACTGGGCTAATAATAATACATTAACTGATGATAGTAATTAAAAAAAAAACTCAAATGCCACACCATGCACATTTCATATCACACTTGTTTTTGGTAGTGTAGGGTATACTCGCTTTGGTGTTCTGGTGGGGTGAGAGAAACCCTGATTGGGTGGGAAACACTATACAGATTCTAATGTTTCGACAGAGTCTTGATCACAGAATAAGTACAAAACAAAGCTCCAGCTTCTATACGTGTTGTTGTTGACCTTCACCCCCATGGGTACCTGGTGTGACCTCCCAAATGGTTGCGCCCGGTGTTTGACATTGCCACCTCCGCCAAGCTTTATCTCCTTTCGCACACTTTTCCAAACTCAGTCACCAACTTCTGCAATTTCTCTCTCGAATCAGCCACCAGTGCTTTATTATCGGCAAACAACAATTGACTCACTTTCCAGACCCTCTCATCCCCAACAGGCTGCATACTCGTCCCTCTCTCCAAAACTCTTGCATTTACCTCCCTAACCACCCCATCCATAAACAAATTAAAGAACCATGGTGACATCACACACCCCTGTTGCAGGCCGGCCTTCACTGGGAACCAGTCACTCTCCTCTCTTCCTACTCTTCCTAATCATGTGTATATATGTATAACTAAATAAATATATATATTTTTTTTCATACACATTCGCCTTTTCCCGCGTTAGCGAGGTAGCGTTAAGAACAGAGAACTGAGCCTTAGAGGGAAAATCCTAACTTGGCCCCTTCTCTGTTCCTTTTTTGGAAAAGCAGAAACTGGAGGGGAGGATTTCCAGCCCCCTGCTCCAATACATACATATACACATATATATACACACACCTATACATATATGCACATGTACATATTTATACTTGCTTGCCCTCATCCATTCCTGGCACCACCCCACCCCACAGGAAACAGCACTGCCACTCCCTGCATCAATGAGACAGCACCAGGAAACAGACGAAAAAAGACCACATTCGCTCACACTCAGTCTCTAGCTGTCACGTGTAATGCACCAAAAACACAGCTCCCTATCCACATCCAGGCCCCACAAACCTTTCCCTGGTTTGTCCCAGACGTCTCACATGCCCTGGTTCAGTCCACTGACAGCACATCGACCCCAGTATAAAACATCATTCCAATTTACTCTATTCTGTACACTTCTTTCACCCTCCTGCATGTTTAGGCCCTGATTGCTCAAAATCTTTTTCACTCCATTCTTTCAAATCAAATTTGGTCTCCCGCTTCTCCTGCTTCTCTCCACCTCTGACAAATATATCCTCTTTGTCAACCTCTCCTCACACATTCGCTCTATATGTCCAAACCATTTCAACACACCCTCCTTGCCTCTCTCAACCACACTCATTTTATTATAACACATCTCTCTTATCCTTACATTACTTACTCGATCAAACCATCTCACACCGCATAATGTCCTCGAACATTTCATTTGCAACACATTCACTCTCCTCCATACAACCCTATCTATAGCCTATGCCTTGCAACCATATAATATTGTTAGAACTACTCTTCCTTCAAAAATATCAATTTTTGCTCTCCAAGATAACACTATTTCTTTCCACATATTCTTCATCGCTCCCAGAACCTTCGCCCCCTCTCTCACCCTATAATTCACTTTCGCTTCCATGGTTCCATTCACTGCCAAGTCCACTCCTAGATATCCAAAACATTAAAACTTCCCCAATTTTTCTTCATTCAAACTTACATCCCAACTAACTTGTCTCTAAACCCTGCTGAACCTAATAACCTTGCTCTTATTCACATTCACTCTCAACTTTCTCCTTTCACACACTTTTCCAA
>JAYMFT010212445.1:0-11487 GCA_038088735.1 Panulirus argus
TCATTGGTGTCGAGTGTGTAGTGAAGATAAGGTTGTTCTGATGGTGAGACCGTACTGAAGATGACTTTGTAGATGGCCTTCGTCCTGAACTGTAACGTTCAAGTCGGACACATGTCGAGAGCGATATGAAATTGAGGATGTCTTAAAGATGTCGCTCAGGAAAGGTGATAGTGTGCTGGAAATACACATCGTTTTAAGTAAGGTTAAAATGAATATGATTTTTGAAGAGGCGCAAAAGGTTAAAGTCAAAATGATGTGGTGTCTGGATTGTTGTAATTAAAGTGTAGATCAGTGAAGTTGAAGGTATCGTGAAAATGGCTTTGACCTAACCCTGAAAATGATCTGAAGTAGGTTCAAGGCCAACCGGAGGAGAGCAACAAAAGCTCGTTTCAATTACACAGAAATATTTGTCGCTGTATCACAAGTAACACATAAGAACTATTCTTATCATTCTTATAATAAGGTCATATTTAAAGTAACACATTATACAGCAATAAAGTAATACATTACAGAAGAATGAATTATTGTCAATGAAAATATATAAATATAAACTAGCCACTCTCTAGAGTTTCGGAATAAAAACAACCAAAAAATATAGTATTATTATCACTGTTGAACATATGAGAGTACAAAATGGTAGATACCTTGATATTTGAAAGATTTAGCTTATAGCATGTAATGATGAAGAGACATGTGGCAAGGAAGGTCAATGGCATCGCTGTAGAGGGTGTAATGAAGTTGGATTTTACAAAGGGTGTAACGAAAAAGATCCCCTGAGGGCATTTTGAAGATGAGTTTGTCATTTTTCTTTCATTCTTTTAGTCTATATTTCAATGGGACTGATTTCGTCCCTTTGGTTATTTGGAAAAATCACTTTCCCTAGATTTGAAGATGTTAACGGTAACGACATCTCCTACGTCGTCGGCGGGTTTAGTACAAATAGTTCCTTCACTCACCAGAATTAGCGTTTGAATGAAATTCGATGTTTGAATAATAATACTTCTATAGGAAGAGTCTATAAATCCTTTGATAAAGACGATATCAAAGAATTTATAGTTGTCGGTAAAATACCTTTATATCCACCTAAGCCGACAGAAGGCAAAAGAACCGATAATACAGAGAATTCTAAACTTAAAAACAAGGCTCCTTACAGGCTCGAACTGTGGTCTGCTGCTTTAAAGGCAGTTGTGCAAACCACTACACCACCGAGCATTTTTTCCAAAGTTAGATATTAGGAATATGAAGAAATATGTTTACTATAAAAGTTTTCATTATGATAAGAGTATGGAAGATGATAAAGTAGCGAAGATCATCTAGAAGTTTCAGGTCAAACGTCATTGGTATCGAGCGTGTTGTGACGAAACGGTTGTTGCTATGGTGAGACTGTACTGAAGATGACGTTGTAGATGGGTTTCTTCCTGAACTGTAAGTTTAATATCAGACACATGTCGAGAACGATGTGAAAGTATCTGATGAAGATGTCGATCAGTATAGATGATAGTGTGTTGGAAATACTGTTTGTCTTGCATGAAAGTGTAATGAAGATGATTTTTGAACAGGCGCCTGAGGTTAAAGCCAGAAGAATGTGGTGTCGAGATTATAATTATAGTTTAGTTCAATGAAGATGAAGTTGTCGTTAAAATGTCTTTTTGCCAGACGCTTAAAATGATCTTAAATAGGTTCAAGGCCAACCAGAGCATAGCGACAAAAACTAGTTTCATTTTCATAGAAATATTTGTCGCTAAATCACAAGGAACACTTAAAACTATTCTTATCATTCATATAATAAATTCATATTTACAGCTACACTTTAAACAGCAATAAAGTAATACCGTACAGAAGAGTAACTCATTGTGAATGAAAATATATAAGTTTCAATTTGCTAGTTTGTAGAGTTCCCGTATATATTAAAAAAAGAAAAACAGTCTTATTATTATCGTTGTTGAAAAATTGATAGTACAAAATCGATGATGCTTTGGTATTTGATAGATTCAGAAGAGAGTATGTAATAATGAAGATACATGTGCAAAGGAAGATCAAAGGCATCACTGTGGGAAATACTCTTTTTCTTTAATAAGGCTGTAATGAAGATGATTTTTGAACAGGCGCCAAATGTTAAAGCCAGAAGAATGTGGTGTCGAGATTATTATTACAGCATAGTTCAATGAAGCTGAGGTTGTCGTTAAAATGTTCTTTTGACCTGACGCTTAAAATGATCTGAGGTAGGTTCAAGGCCAACCAGAGTATAGCAACGAAAACTATTTTCAGTTACATAGTAATATTTGTCGCTAAATCACAAGTAACACTTAAAACTATTCTTATCATTCATATAATAAAGTCATATTTACAGCAACACATAAAACAGCAATAAAGTAATACCGTACAGAAGAGTAACTCATTGTCAATGAAAATATATGTTTCAAGGGACCAGTCTGTAGAGTTCCCGTATATATTAACAAAAACAATCTTATTATTATCATTTTTGAACAAATGATTTTGATGTTTGATAAATTCAGAAGGTAGTATGTAATGATAAAAATACATGTGTCAAGGAAGATCAAAGGCATCACTGTGGAGGGTGAAATGAAAATGATTTTCAGAAAGAGTATAACGAATCAGATTCGTTAAGGGCGTAATGAAGATAAGTTTGCCATTTTTCCTTAAACTTTACATATATAAAGAATTTTTCATGGCTTTCGTCGTGTTGTAAGAAGTATTCTTCTTTCAGTTTCTATTTTACAGGGTCTGATTACGTTCCTTTGGCTGTTTAAATAAACACTTTACCGAGACTAAAGGATGTTGACGGTGATTACCTCTCCCACATCGTCGATGGGTTTAGTGCAAATGGTTCCGTCACTCATCAGAAATGGCGTTTGAATGAAACTCGATCTTTGAAAAATGATACTTCTATAGTAAAGGTCGATAAATATATTGATGAAAGGGTATTATAGAATATAAACTTATCGGTGAAATACCTTTACGTCCACCTAAGCCGATAGACGATAAAAGAAGCGATAATAGAGAATACTCAACATAAGAAAAGGCTCCTCAGAGGCTCGAACTGTGGTCAAATGTTTTGGATAGTTGTGCTAACTATTACACCAGGTAGCCGTTTTTTCAAAGGAAAATATTAGGAATATGAAGAAATATATTTGCTATAAAAGATTGCATTAAAATGTGTATAGAAGTTGAAGATGTAGTGAAGATAATCATGCTAAAGGTTCTTGTCAAACGTCATTGGTGTCGAGTGTGTAGTGAAGATGAGATTGTTCTGATGGTGAGACCGTACTGAAGATGACTTTGTAGATGGCCTTCGTCCTGACCCGTAAGGTTCATGTCGGACACATGTCGAGAGCTATGTGAAAGAGAAGATGTCGTTCAGTAAAGGTGATAGTGTGCTGGAAATACACATCGTCTTAAGTAAGGTTATAATGAATATGATTTTTGAAGAGGCGCAAAAGGTTAAAGCCAAAATGATGTGTCTAGATTGTTGCAATTAAAGTGTAGATCAATGTAATTGAAGGTATCGTGAAAATGGCTTTGACCTAACCCTGAAAATGATCTGGAGTAGGTTCACGGCCAACCAGAGGAGAGCAACAAAAGCTCGTTTTAATTACATAGAAATATTTGTCGCTGTATCACAAATAACACATAAGAACTATTCTTATCATACATATAATAAGGTCATATCTACAGTAACACATTATACAGCAATAAATTAAGACAATTAGTGGAGAATAACTTATTGTCAATAAAAATATATGTGTAAACTAGCTACTCTGTAGAGTTTCTGAATAGAAACAACCAAAAACAATAATATTTTTATCATTGTTGAACATACTACAGTACAAAATGGTGATACTTTGATGTTTGGAAGATTTATCCTCTAGTATGTAATGATGAAGATACATGTGGCAAGAAAGGTCATAGGCATCGCTGTGTAGGGTGTAATGAAGTTGGTTTTTACCGACCGTGTAACGAAAAAGATCTCGTGAGGACATTTTGAAGATGAGTTTGTCATTTTTTCTTGACTTTTACATATATAAATATTTTTTTATAATTTTCATCTTGTTCTAAAAAGCATCTTTCCTTCAATCTATATTTTAATGGGACTGATTTCGTTCCTTTGGGTATTTGGAAAAATCACTTTCCCTAGATTTGAAAATGTTAACGGTAATTACCTCTCCCACGTTGTCGTTGGGTTTAGTAGAAATGGTTCCTTCACTCACCAGAATTAGCGTCTGAATGAAAGTCGATGTTTGAATAACAATCCTTCTATAGGAAGAGTCTCTGAATCCTTTGATAAAGACGATATCAAAGAATATATATTTGTCGGTAAAATATCTTTACCCCCACGTAAGCCGACAGACGGGAAAATAATACAGAGAATTATAAGCTTAAAAAACGGCTCCTCACAGGTTCGAATTGTGGTCTACTGCTTTAGAGGCAGTTGTGCTAACCACTACTCTAAGTAGCCGTTTGTCCAAATTGAAATATTAGGAATATGAAGAAATATGTTTACTTTAAAAGGTTGTATTATGATAAGTGTATGGAAGATGATAATGTAGTGAAAAAGATCATCTAGAATTTTCAGTTCAAACATCATTGGTGTCGAGTGTGTTGTGACGAAACGGCTTTTCCTATGGTGAGACTGGACTGAAGATGACGTTGTAGATGGGTGGAAGATGATAATGTAGTGAAGAAGATCATCTAGAATTTTCAGTTCAAACGTCATTGGTGTCGAGTATGTTGTGACGAAACGGCTTTTCCTATGGTGAGACTGTACTGAAGATGGCGTTGTAGTTGGGTTTCCTCCTGAACTGTAAGGTTCATGTCAGACACATGTTGAAATCGATGTGAAAGTGAGGATGTGGTGAAGATGTCGATCAGCAAAGATAGTGTGCTGGAAATACTCCTTGTGTTGAATGAGAGTGTAATGAAGATGATTTTTGAACAGGCGCCAAAGGTTAAAGTCAGAAAAAAAAATGGTGTCGAGACTATAATCATAGTGTAGTTCAATGAAGTTGAAGTTGTCGTTAAAATGTCTTTTGACCTGACGCTTAAAATGACCTGAGGTAAGTTTAAGGCCAACCAGAGTACTGCAATGAAAACTAGTTTCAATTACATAGAAATATTTGTCGCTAAATCATAAGTAACACTTAAAACTGTTATCATTCATATGATAAAGTCATATTTACAGCAACACATTAAACAGCAATAAAGTAATACCGTACAAAAGAGTGACTCATTCAATGAAAATATGTACGTTTCAATTTGCCAGTCTGTAGAGTTCCCGTATATATTAACAAAAACAATCTTATTATTATCATTGTTGAACAAATGACAGTACAAAATGGATGATACTTTGATGTTTGATAGATTCAGAAGGTAGTAGGTAATGATGAAGAGACATGTGGCAAGGAAGATCAAAGGCATCACTGAGGAGGGTGAAATGAAAGTGATTTTCAGAAAGGGTATAACGGATAATATTCGTTAAGGGCGTAATGAAGATAACTTTGCCATTTTTCCTTCAATTTTACATATGTAAAGAATTCTTTTTGGTCTTCATCGTGTTCTAAGAAGTATTCTTTTTTCAATATCTATTTTACTGGGCCTGATTACGTTCCTTTGCCTCTTTCAATAAATATTTTACCTAGAGTAAAGGATGTTGACGGTAATGACCTCTCCCACATTGTCGGTGGGTTTAGTACGACTGGTTCCTTCACTCATTAGAAATGGCGTTTGCCTGAAACTCGGTCTTTTAGAAATGATACTTTTATAGTAAAAGTCGAGAGACACGGTGATGAAAGGATATTATAGAATATAAACTTGTCAGTAAAATACCTTTACTTCCACCTAAGCCGACACACGGCAAAAGAAGCGATTATATAGAAAATACTAAGCATAAAAACAAGGCTCCTCAGAGGCTCGAACTGTGCTATACTGCTTTAGGCAGTTATGCTAAAAATTACACCTGGGAGCCGTTTATCCAAAGTAAAGTATTAGGAACATGAAGTAATATAATTGTTATAAAAGGTTGCATTAAAATAAGTGTATAGAAGATGAGGCTGTAGTGAAGATAATCATGCAAAAGATTCCTGTCAAACGTCATTTGTGTCGAGTGTGTAGTGAAGAGAAGATTGTTCCGATGGTGAGACCGTACTGAAGATGACTTTGTAGATGGCCTTCGTCTTGAACTGTAAGGTTCATGTCGGACACCTGTCGAGAGCGATATGAAAGTGATGATGTCGTGAAGATGTCGTTCAGTAAAGATGATAGTGTGCTGAAAATACCCTTCGTCTTGAGTAAGGTTATAATGAATATGATTTTTGAAGAGGCGCAAAAGGTTAAAGCCAAAATGATATGGTGTCTAGATTGTTGTAAAATGTCGTTTAATGAAGTTGAAGGTATCGTGAAAATGGCTTTCACCTAACCCTGAAAATGATCTGAAGTAGGTTCAAGGCCAACCAGAAGAGAGCAACAAAAGCTCGTTTCGATTATATAGAAAAATTTGTCGTTGTATCACAAGTAACACATAAGAACTATTCTTATCATTCATATAATAAGGTCACATTTACAATAACACATTATACTGCAATAAAGTAATACATTAGAGAAGAATAACTTATTGTCAGTGAATATATATAAGTGTAAACTAGCCACTCTGTAGAATGTCGGAATAAAATCAACCAAAAAAAAAATATATATAATATTATTATCACTGTTGAACATATGAGAGTACAAAATGGTAGATACTTTGATGTTTTGAAGATTTAGCCTGTAGTACGTAGTGATGAAGATACATGTGGCAAGGAAAGTAAAAGGCGTCTCTGTGGAGGGTCTAATGAAGTTTGTTTTTGCAAAGGGTTTATGAAAAAGATCCCGTGAGGGCATTTTGACGATGAGTTTGTCATTTTTCTTTGACTTTTACATATATAAAGAATTCTTTATTATTTTCATCGTGTTCTAAAAAGCATCTTTCTTTCAATCTATATTTCAATAGGACTAATTTCATTCCTTTGGCTATTTGGAAAATCACTTTCCCTAGATTTGAAGATGTTAACGGTAATGACCTCTCCCACGTTGTCGGTGGGTTTAGAACTAATGGTTCCTTCACTCATCAGAATTTGCTTTCAAATGAAACTCGATGTTAGAATACTAATACTTCTATAGGAAGAGTATATAAATCCTTTGATAAAGACGATATCAAAGAATATATACTTGTCGGTAAAATACCTTTACGGCCACCTAAGCCGACAGATGGCAAAAGAACCGATAATACAGAGACTTCTGAGCTTAAAAACAAGGCTCCACACAGGCTCGATCTGTGGTCTACTACTTTAGAGGCAGTTCTGCTAACCACTACAGCACGGAGCCGTTCTTCCAAAGTGAAATATTAGGAATATGAGAAAATATGTTTCCTATAAAAGGTTCTATTATGATTAGTGTATGATAATATAGTGAAGAAGATCATCCAAAATTTTCAGGTCAAACGTCATTGGTGTCGAGTGTGTTGTGAGGAAACGGCTGTTCCTATGTTGAGACTGTAATGAAGATGACGTAGATGGGTTTCTTCCTGAACTGTAAGGCTCATGTCAGACACATGTCGAGAACGATGTGAAAGTGAGGATGTGGTGAAGATGTCTATCAGTAAAGATGATAGTGTTCTTGAAATATTCTTTTTCTTTAAAGAGGGTGCAATGAAGATGATTTTTGAACAGGCGCCAAAGGTTAAAGCCAGAAGAATTTGGTATCGAGATTATAATTATAGTGTAGTTCGATGAAGTTGAAGTTGTCGTTAAAATATTCTTTCGTCCTGACGCTTAAAATGATTTGAGGTAGGTTTAAGGCTAACAAGAGAATAGCAACGAAAACTAATATGAATTACATAGAAATATGTTCGCTAAATCACAAGTAACACTTAAAGCTATCTTATCATTCATATGATGAAGTCATATTTACAGAAACATATTTAACAGGATTAAAGTAATACCGTATAGAAGAGTAGCACATTGTCAATGAAGATATATAAGTTTCAATTTGCCAGTTTGTAGAGTTCTCGTATATATTAACAAAATCTTATAATTATCATTATTGAACAAATGACAGTACAAAATCGATGATACTTTGATGTTTGATAGATTCAGAAGGTAGTATGTAGTGATGAAGATACATGTGGCAAGGAAGATCAAAGGCATCACTGTGGAGGGTGAAAAGAAAGTGATTTTTTAGAAAGGGTATAACGAATAAGATTCGTTAATGTTGTAGTGAAAATAAGTTTTCCATTTTTCCTTGTATTTTACATAAATATAGAATTTTTTATGGTCTTCGTCGTGTTCTAAGAAGTATTCTTCTTTCAGTTTCTATTTTACAGGGTCTGATTACGTTCCTTTGGCTGTTTTAAAAATCACTTTACCTAGACTAAAGGATGTTGACGGTAATGACCTCTCCCACATCGTCAGTGGGTTTAGTACAACTGCTTCCTTCACTCATCAGAAATGCCGTTTGAAAGAAACTCGATCTTTGAAAAATGATACTTCTATAGTAAAAGTCGATAATTGCGTTGATGAAAGGATATTATAGAATATGAACTTGTCGGTAAAATACCTTTACGTCCACCTAAGCCGACAGATGGCAAAAGAAGCGATTATAGAGAAAATACTAAGCATAAAAAGAAGGCTCCTCAGAGGCTCGAACTGTGTTCTACTGCTTTAGGCAGTTCTGCTAAAAATTACACTTGAGAGCCGTTTATCCAAAGTAAAATATTAGGAATATGAAGTAATATATTTGCTATAAAAGGTTGCATTAAAATTAGTGTATAGAAGATGCGGATATAGTGAAGGTAATCATGCAAAAGATCTCTGTCAAACATCATTTGTTACGAGTGTGTAGTGAAAAGACGGTTGTTCTGATGGTGAGACCGTACTGAAGATGACTTTGTAGATGGCCTTCGTCTTGAACTGCAAGGTTCATGTCGGACACTTGTCGAGAGCGATGTGAAAGTGATGATGTCGTGAAGATGTCGCTCAGTATATTTGATTTGATAGTGTGCTTGAAATATCCATCGTCTTAAGATTATAATGAATATGATTTTTGAAGAGGCGCAAAAAGTTAAAGCCAAAATGATATGGTGTGTAGATTGCTGTTATTAAAGTGTAGTATAATGAAGTTGAAGGTACCATGAAAATGGTTTTGACCTAACCCTGATAATGACCTGGAGTAGGTTCAAGGCCAACCAGAGCAACAAAAGCCCGTTTGAATTATATAGAAATGTTTTTCGTTGTATCACAAGTAACACATAAGACCTATTCTTATCATTCATATAATAATGTCATATCTACAGTAACACATTATACAGCAATAAAGTAATACATTAGAGACGAATAACTTTGTGTCAATTAAAACATATAATTGTAAACTAGCCACTCTGTAGAGTTTCGGAATATAAACAACCAAAAGATATATTATTATCATTGTTAAACATATGAAAGCTCAAAATGGTAGATACTTTGATGTTTGGAAATTTAACCTGTAGTATGTAATGATGAAGATACATGTGGAAATGAAGGTCAAAGGTATCGCTGTGGAGGGTGTAATAAAGTTGGTTTTTACAGAGCGTGTATCGAAAAAGATCCCTTGAGGACATTTTGAAGATGAGTTTGTCATTTTTTTTTATCTTTTACATATATAAGGAAATTTCTTATGATTTTCATCGTGTTCTAAAAAGCACCTTTCTCTCAATTTATATTTCAATAGGACTGATTTCGTTCCTTTGTCTATTTGTAATAATCACTTTCCCTAGATTTGAAGATGTTAACGGTAATGACAGCTTCCACGTCGTAGGTGGGCTTATTACAAATGGTTCCTTTACTCACCAGAATTAGCCTTTGAATGAAACTCGATGTTTGAATAATAATACTTCTATAGGAAGAGTGTATAAATCCTTTGATAAAGACGATATTAAAAAATATTTTTTTGGCGGTAAAATACCTTTATGTCCACCTAAGTCGACAGAAGGCAAAAGAACCGATTATACAGAGAATTCTAAACTTGAAAACAAGGCTCCACACAGCCTCGAACTGTGGTCGACTGCTTTAGAGACAGTTGTGGTAAGCACTACACCACGGAGGCGTTTGTCCCTAGTGAAATATTTGGAATATGAAGAAATCTGTTTGCTATGAAAGGTTGTATTATGATAAGTGTATGGAAGGTGATAATGTAGTGAGGAAGATCATCCAGAATTTTCAGGTCAAACTTTATTGGTGTCAAGTATGTTCTGACGAAACGGCTGTTCCTATGGTGAGACTGCATTGAAGATGACGTTGTAGATGGGTTTCCTCCTGAACTGTAAGGTTCATGTCAGATACATGTCGAGAATGATTTGAAAGTGAGTATGTGGTGAAGATGTCGATCAGTAAAGATGATAGTGTGCTGGAAATACTCTTTCTTGAATTAGGGTGTAAATTAAGATGATTTTTGAACAGGCGCCAAAGGTTAAAGCAAGAAGGATGTTTTGTCGAGATAATAATTATAATGTAGTTCATTGAGGTTGAAGTTGTCGTTAAAATGTCTTTTGACCTGATTCTTAAAATGATCTGAGGCAGGTTCAAGGCTAACCAGAGTATAGCAACGAAAACTAGTTTCAATTGCATAGAAATATTTTTCGCTGAATCACAAGTAACACTTAAAACTATTTTTATCCTTTATTAATAAAGTCATATTACAGCAACACATTAAACAACAG
This sequence comes from Panulirus argus, assembly GCA_038088735.1. Lineage (NCBI taxonomy): Eukaryota > Metazoa > Arthropoda > Malacostraca > Decapoda > Palinuridae > Panulirus > Panulirus argus. Next base: position 10,745 of record JAYMFT010212445.1, read on the forward strand.
TAAAGTAATATCGTACAGAAGAGAAACTCTTTGTCAATGAAAATTTATAAGTTTCAATTTGCCAGTCTGTAGAGTTCCCATATATAGTAATAAAAACAATATCATTATAATTATTGAACAAATGACAGTACAAAATGTATGATACATTGATGTTTGTGAGATTCAGAAGGTAGTATGTAATGATTAAGATACATGTGGCAAGGAAGATCAAAGGCATCACTGTGGAGGGTGAAATGAAAGTGATTTTAAGAAAGGGTATAACGAATACGATTTGTTAAGGGCGTAGTAAAGATAATATTGCTATTTTTCCTTGAATTTTACATATACAAATGATTTCTTATGGTTTTCTTCGTGTTTTAGGAAGTATTATTCTTTCTATAGTAAAAGTCGATAAATACGTTGATGAAAGGATATTATAGAATATAGACTTGTCGGTAAAATATCTTTACGTCCACCTATGCCGACAGACGGCAAATGAAGCGATTATAGAGAGAATACTCAACATAAAAACAAGGCTCCTCAGAGGCTCGAACTGTGGTCTAATGCTTTAGACTGTTGTGCTAACCATTACACCAGTGAACCGTTTGTCCAAAGTAAACGAATAGGAATATGAAGTAATATATTTGCTATAAAAGGTTGCATTAAAATAAGTGTAAAGAAGATGATGATGTAGTGAAGATAATCATGCAAATGGTTCAGGTCAAACGTCATTGGTGTCGAGTGTGTAGTGAAGATAAGGTTGT
>JAYMFT010212456.1:0-11487 GCA_038088735.1 Panulirus argus
CAAATATAATAAAATAATATAATAATATATATATATATATATATATATATATATATATATATATATATATATACCCACACACCAGGTATTCATTTATCAACCACCCACGGGGCAGGAGTAACAGCTAGGTTGTAGTAAGCTGACTGCCTTCTTCAGGATTCAAAGCCTGGTGGTCATGTGCATGATTCATAGTGATCGACACTAACCATTAGTGATGATATTTATGAAACAATGTTGGTGGAAATTCAGTGTTGAAAGTATTTTCCATGCAAGAGGTAAGAAATGAGAGCTTTGGTGAATGGGAGGGATTTTTTAGTCTTAGGATATGCAAGAAGCTTAATGTATGGATATGAAACTTCAGTTTTCATAGTTCTAGCTAGACATGTAATAAATAAGAGCAGTAGGGGTATATAAGTTGCATGAGATATATAAAATTAAGAAAATAGATGAGGAAAGAAATAGTAAAGCATATAATCTGAATAGATCTTTAGCAGGGCTTGTAAGCAAAAGTGTTTCTGGCTGATGTTCTTCGTAGGAAGTATAGTTGATATTTTTATGAGGAATGTTTATGGTAGTATGACTGAAGATACCAGAAGTGATCTCAGGTGCTGGTGGTAGATTGTTAATGCTAGAGGTATTATGGATGAGGATGCCAAAGGAAGGACTTTTTAAAGTTGGAAATGTGTAGGAAGCTATCAGTCATGCATATTGTATCAAATCAGAATGTGAAACGAAAATTCAGAAGCACTTAAAAAAGTCTGGAATCCTCTACTAACTTTATCACATAAGATTTAAGTTGAGAATAATCACATGAGATTTTAAGTTTAGGATATATGAGGGTAAACTGAGAGGCTTGATGTACATGATTTACTCCTTTGTAAATGGGAATAGAATGAAAGATCATAGTAAAAATGTACAAGGATTCATACAAATAATTATAGCTTCACTGCCTGAAGGTTCGTTAATCTGACAATTAGTTTGTAGCAGTGTTGAGTTGATTGGTGTGATGGAGTTCATTTCTGATTTCATTACAATTGTTAATCTTTATACATGACTTACCTCCTTTCTTCCCATATGTTTTTTTAGTCTTATGCATCTGCCATTTTCTTCCCCCCATTTTTATCATTTATTACCATCCACAGGGGTTATGTTCTTTGGAGACCCCTTGGTCAGTAAAATCATGGTTGACAAGTCAAAAGGCCTCTGGAAAATAGAGGGATATAGGGAGTGTCTTTTGAGAGACAAAGGGTAAGTCCTTTAATGAACACTTTGCAGTTGAAAATAAGTATGCTTTACTTCAAAAATATGATGCTTATTTTATAAAAGTACAAAGAAATGATGTACAAAACTATGAAGAGTAAAGTAATAACTCGATGGCAGTATGTCACCTCTGATGCTGCACCTCCCTAACCCCACAAACCAGCCAGCAAGCTATGCTGCATAAAAGGCAACCTTGTTGCTTGCCATAACAACACTCCCTGGTTATTATACTCAAGCCTCTTCTTAGCAATGATGGCTTGCCTAACTAAGCTACAAGTAGCTCATAGCCAAGTAACACTGCATAGTGCATTGAAAAAACTTTGATGGTGCTATGGAAAACCAAAGATATTCAATAAATGCTATGGTTGGTAAAATGATATATGTTATTCTGTACATCTAATCCCAAAACCATGGTTGGCAAAATTGTTAGGCAAGGGACCTCTGTAAAGATATTTGAACAACAGAAATACATTGGTAACAAAATGTGTTTGAAATTATTTGAAATCGGAAGTTCTAACGACTGTGAGCTCATAGTTTAATTTGTGTTTACTGCAGTATTGTCTCATTGCATATCTTTTATTACCCATCTAAAGTGCTATAGATGAGCATCCGTCCACTTCCAGAGGTGTGAAGTTATGTTGACATGTTTCTTATTGTTATTCTAGGCCCACAGGTTAATGTTTTCATGTAGTTTTGAATGTCTGTGAGTGTGCATTTGTCACTAACCTACACCTTTGTGTTTACAGGTTTTTGTATTTTTGTGAGCATACATGTCTCTGGTCAATGGACACATGTTTTCATTCATGGTGTTGTCTGTATATGTACATTCTCACTGACAGTTGCCTTCATGTTTTCATGTTTGTGTACTTTTATGAAACTACACCCTCATGTTCTCATGTGTTTATGTATGTTTCTAAAAGTACAGCCTCATGTCCTTATGTGTTTGCGTATGTTTCTGAAACTACATCCTCATGTCTTCAAGTGTGTGTGTTTGTGAGCATACACAGTGCTGATGGACACATGGTTTTTGTATATTTCCGAGTGTATGAATGTAACTGATTTTAGGAAATCCTCACCTTCTGATATTGTTATGGTGTGGTCACTCTACTTTTTAAGGGTCAAGTCCCTGTAATATATAATCTCCATTGTTATAGGTACATATTTTGATTTTACACACCAGGCTTAGTAATGTTAATCATTTCTGTATCAGACAATGGCATATCTAACAGTAATGAGACAAATTATGTGATGACCGAGTGAATGATAGCATTTTATTGTTTCACGAAATAATGACATAAGGGGCTTAATAAGGTTGGTGTTGATGCACAAGGATTTTCTTTAATGTTCTTTGTACCAATACAGTGTTTTAGTATTTAAATTGATCCACATCGTAGAGTCTTACCTTTAATCAGTATAGAATTAAGTGATAAAAGAAAACTTATGTTCTAAATGATAAGGTCATAGCAAAGAACATACCTGTAATACATTAAATGGGGTGACACTTTCCTTCAGCATCTGCAATATTCGCAGTTGAAGTAGTTTACCTACTTGATGCAGCCTTAACAATTTTACTTGTGTGCTGTTTATCATCTGTTTAATTGTCAATAAGGTTTATAGATTTTCTTTTTGTAAGTAGAGTAGTTGCATATCATTGAAATAATCTTTTTTGGCTGTGATGGAAATGTATTGCACTTCATGTATGGTTTTTAGCTGCTTAAAATACAAATATTTTTCTCATTCTTGGAATTTTCAATAAATAGCAGTTTCTTATGATTGAATATTTTGTAAAATTATGATTCTCAAAGCAGGGCTACTGTTGGTTTGGCAGTTACAAATATACATGTTATGTTTAGCAAGAGCATTTTTAAAAGTGATTTTGCTGAAATTTTGTTATTCTGAACAGTTCTGAGTTCAAATTTGTGTATCATCTTTTACCCTCATCAGCATTAGAGAACTTTCCAAGCATCCCAACTGTAGTGATGTTTGTTGAGTAGCTGCAAATTTGACCATCAATTCCAGGCTTCTTTGGACAGCATGGGGAATGATTTTTAAGTTATCTACATCAGATTTGATGCATATATTTCTCTGCTACAGAATTTTTTCTTTAGTGATAGCTTGACATATTCATGGTTACTGGTTATTCTTTTGAGAGGCTTTTGAAATACCATCAGATGTCATAGCTAAACTGAATTCTTAATTTCAATATCGTGAAGTAACTGAATTTAATCTGACCTTGGTATGTAGTGAAGACACACCTTCCTTAAGTTGATATCTGGAACATTGGATTATGAATGTCCTTGGCATATGTGTGAGATCACAGGTTGAGTTTTAAGTATTAAAAAAGCTTTCTGACATTGTGTGCCTGGAAAGTATAGGAGGAATTTATTATCATGAGGTATAAACTTTTATTTTCTATCTCATGGGAAAGGGAGAAAAATAATCCATGCATATGCATATATTGAGAGGTGACTAAGGCAGGTGGGAGCAGGGGGCTGAAAATTCTCCTGTATTATTACTAAGTAAAAATAGAAATGGAGGAGGAATCCAAGCTAGAAGATTTATTTTGAGGCTCAGCTGTGTGTTCCTAACACTTAATTGCTAAGGCAGGAAACAGTGAACAGGTATGAAAGAAAAAGGTAAAGCTTTTGAAGTTGTTACCTTGAAACAATAAGGTTTTTGCTTGCTTTTGCTGCTAATTGAAGTCTAATGTTAAGGTGGATGGTAAAGAAAACTTATGAACATGATATACTAAGAGAATGTAGGTGGAGTGTAATGTTATTGAATCCAGGCCATTATCATATGATGAGATTTTGGCAAGTGTTTTCTTATATAAGAGGTCACAGGTAATCAACAGAGATTATAAAAAGTTATTGATCAAATCTTCATAAGTAGTGCATAGATTTTTATTCAAAATAAGTAAACAAATTTTTCAGGACAACATATGGAAATTATATAAGATTTTGTCATCAATTCAACATCATAGATTAAGATCAGCCTTACTGTACTTTGCAAAGGCAATAAAAAGAAAATCACTGTTGGCATCTACTTCAAATTTATTACATTGGTTGGTTCAAACTTAAATTTTTGCTTTGGTTCATGGTGACTGCTGTCAAAGGGTCAATGAAGCATTTTATTGAGCATGCTATCAGAAAGTTATGGGTCAGTTCTAAGTTATTACTCACCTTTTCTAAGACCAGTTTTGTAAAGTAAATAAATTTTAACTAACATTGATGGATTGAAAGCTATTACAAGCACTGAGGAATTTCTTTCGAGAGAGAAAGGCATGTATGCAGGTTGGTAGAGAGGAGGGTGAGTTGTTCCAGGTAAAGGTGGGTCACTGAGGCTGTTCAGTCTGTTTTATGGACAGGGTGGTGATGGAAGTGAATGAAGGGTTTTGGGGAAAGGCTTGGATTTGTAGTCTGTCTTGGTTTGGGATGCTTGGGAGGTGAGTTTTTAATTGTTTGCATATGACATGGCACTGATGCTAGATTCAAATGAGAAACTGCAGGAACTTGTTTCTGAGTTTGGGAGAGTGTGAAAGGAGAAAATTGAGAGTACGTGATTAAAAATAAGATTATTAAGTTTAGCACTGGCGAGAGACAGGTTAGTTGGCATATGAGTTTGAATGGAGAAAGCTTGGAGGAAGTAAAGTGTTTAGATACCTGGGAGTGGACATTGGCAAATGGAGCCTTGAAAGAACTTAGTCATAGGCTGGGTTAGGGGCTGAGGGTCTTATGGGCAGTGAGGAATGTGTGGAACAAAAGGTCAGTATCTGAGAGGGTGAAGATGGCATGATTGATGTTATAGTAGTCCTGACAGTGTTTTATGGTTGTGAGGCATGGGTTTTAGATGGAGTGTACAAAAAAGGGTGAATGTGTCAATAAAATGTCTGAGGACAATATATATGTGGTGCAAGGTTGGTTGATGAAGTAAGTGATAAGGTAAGAGAGAAGTGTGGCAATAAGAAGAGTATGGTTGAGGGAGCTGAAGAGTGCATGCTGAAATGTTAAGACATATGGAGAGAAGAAATGGGGAGTGGATGATGAAGAGGGTGTGTCAGAAGAGGTGACAAAGAGAATATGGAGTGAATAAGGTTTTGAGTGCTTAGGGGTCTGTTCATGTACAGGCCGGACGGTGTTAGTTATGCATAGGTCCAAGTGAATTGGAGGGATGTGCCAGTCAATGAACTGAACCAAGGAATATGAAGAGGGAGGGGGAAACCATGGAAAGGTCTTTGAGGCCTGGTTTTGGATAGGGGACTGTGGTTCCAGTACATTATATATGGGATCTGGATGATAGATATAAGCATAAAAGACTATTTCTTTGTCTGTTCCCAGCACTTGCTAATGCAGGAAACAGCAAAAGAGTATGGAAAGAAGTGCAAATATTAAAAACCCAAAAATTTGCTACATTTTTCATGATGAATTGTGAGCTATGAAACAATATATATATATTTTATTGCAATAAACAAAAGAACCTCATGTTAAATTGCATCGATACTGCATAAAAAAAAATTGCCAAATATTAATATTTGCACCTAAAAATCAAAACATTCTACTGGACACATGAAGATCAAATTGCATCATATGTACGTTTTACATTCTGTGATTTTGTAGTAGTCATTCTGTACCCAACCAGCTTGGTCTGTGACCTAGCTTCACTGGTAAATAGTTGGCCAAACAGTCTGTTACACACTGTGTAACAAATGCTACTTAAGCAAAATGTATATTTTGAAGGAACTTTTCATGTTTCTGGAATTCAAGTGATTATCTTATGGATATTTCAGACTGCTGGCATTAGACATTTACACTATAGTCTCTGTTAGTGCTTAAGGCATCTCTCCTTTCCACTGTATTTAATTATGCAGGTTTCTTCAACCTACCATAACAGCACCTGGATATGACACTCGATGAAATATTTTCCATATCATGCCATTTAGTCTTAACATCATTTTCCAATTCTTTTTGTCTTCTCAGTTTTGGATGCTGTCTTCTGTCTTCTGCCCATAGTACATCTCTTTTCATTTCCTTCCTTATCCTTTTCCATTTCAAACAAAATATGGTCCTCATTGTGAGACTTCTTATTAGTAATTATCTACTTATGAATATGATGAAGGTTTGCATTCAAAAGACCCCCAGCTCTCAACCAGAGTAAGAGAAACAGCCCCTTCTGGCATTTGAGGAACAACTACAAAATGCATTTGCAAAAAAGATTATGGATATATATGCTGATGGATTGGTGAAAAATGGTAAAGGACTTGAATTCAAAGACTAAGTTGCTGAAATTATGCCAGATATTTAAGGCACGGTGTGCAGACTAACCTCAGCAGGGAAACAATAACATATAGTTTCCCGTAAAGGATATATAACATGAAAGGGTGGACAAACTTTCAATAAATCATAAAAATTCCCAAACATAATTGTGAACATTGCACCTTTTGGACAGTAAATTCTACAGAAAAGTGAGAAACGGTATAATGGCTCTGATACTACATGATTCTCAAAGGAGGTCAAATGAGCCAGAACAATTTCTGAAGAAAATAACAGGGGAACAATTAGGATGGTGCAAGATGCAACAAAGTTAGCCACACACACTGGTGAGGTACTCATACTTAGGGAATTCAAATAAACTTAACTTTAAGTACTGTACAGGAGTGAAAATATACAAAAGATTCAAAATACTAGCATATGAATAAGAAATTTTTAAACCAGCACATCGTGGAGTTTATAAGGATCAACTGTAATTATTATCATAAATCTGTACAGAGCAAATGTTTGTAAAAGACCAAGCAATCATTTTCATTAACTCTGAAGGAAAAGTTATTCAACCACTTGAGAAGAAAGCCATTGTAGACAGCATTTACCATGAAGTACTTAAAACTACCAACATTACTGGACTGGTAAGAGTATCACACTCTGGAAAACACTGACATGGAACCCTTTGGAAATAAAGAAGCTTGTGAAGGACCTGGACTTGTATCTCACTATTTACACTTAAAAGGCATACAGAAACCTTGAAAAAATGCTGGATGTTGTTTCATGTCACACCTAAGAGAGCTACATTCTAAGTGAATTAGAGGAATGCTACCATATTAATGATTTAATAAAGGTGACGGATATGTTCATAACAAGTGTGGTTTTAATGATTATTAGTTTTACAATAAACGACAGCTTCTCTCACCATAGAGAGGTAGCATCAGGGAAAGATGAATAACAACCAAATTTCTGGACATTCACTCCCTAGATATTATGTATAATGTACCAAAAACAAACACCACAAACAATTCTACAGTTTACCTTAGCAACATTACATGCCCAGATTCAGTCCAATGACAGCCTGATAAACCCCATATACCACATCATTCTAATTAATTCTCTCCCATGTCATGCATGCTTCTCGCCATCCTAAAGGCATAGATTCTGTTATCCCAAAGCTTCTTTAACTCCATCCTTCTATCTTCTTGGTGTTCCTTTCCTCCTTGCTCCTCTCCATACATAAAACCAAAAAATATTTTGTCTTTTCTGATGGGTCTGATGTATTTTAAATGAATTCTACTTTTGTCTTGGTAAAGCTGTTAAGCATGAGTGTGAGACACATTTCTTAAACATTTCTTAATAACTGTATGATTGCTGTTCTGTACAAATATTGCTTTTAATATTAAAAAAAATAGATAAGATGAATTATAACTATATGACAGCAGAATACTCTAAATACTTTGTTTTATGCATTTAGAAAAATATCTATAAGGAAAGCAGGGCTACCAGCGTGGTCACATCCTAAAGTATTTGTCAAAATCCTTTGTCTGCTGTGTCATACAGTCTAACATAAAAATGTAAGGATAATCTGTTGCTGGGTTTACAAATCATTTCAAAAAACCATGATCAAATCTCTGTAATACTGTAATTACTACAATCTCTCTCTCTTACAAAATCATTCCTCACATAATCGACCTAACTCACACCAAACATTGTCCTCAGTTATTTAATTTCCAACATACCCTCTTGCTTTTGTTCCTTTTCATTCATGGCCTAAGACTATAATACCTTCAAACATACCTATCTTTGTCCTAACAGACACTGACTTCTACTACCACACTTCCCTTACTACACCCAAGGGCATTATGCCCACTCTCATACCATATGACTCATTTCAGCTCCTGTGGTTCCATTCACAGACAAATCCACTTTCAAAGGCACTGGAGATAAGTCACAGAGATAATTCCAAGGAAATATGTGCAATATGTATTCAAACTAAGCTAGAAACAGACATGTTCAAGCAAGTATGTGCAACATGTATTTGAACAAAGCTAGAATATGCTTCAATAAATTGGTCTCTTTAAAAAACAGGGTTGCTGGAGAAGTCTATTCAAATGCAGTGAAGATGGTGTCAGGATGGTAAGAAATGAGTTATGAACAGGTGAAACGGTGTCAGGATGGAAAGAAATGAGCTATGAACAGAGGTGAAAGTGCTCAGTTTGCCCACACTACAGGAAAGAAGGGTTAGTGGAGACAAGATGACCACCATCAAATTTCTAAGATGCCATTACGATGCTCGTTTAGATAATTTCTCTGATATCAAAAACCACATAGCATATGAGGAAGCTAAACAAGTAAAGCATCAAGAAAACCATAAGGAAATCATTTTTCAGTAAGATATTTGTGGAAATGTAGCAATCTAAGATGATGTGAATCCTGGTAGAACTGGAAAATTCAGTTCTCTTATACTAAAAAATGTGAGGTTAAACAGTGGGTGTCAAAAATGTAAAGCTTCCTACTTATGTTTGATCAATCAAGAAACAATACCAGGTGGAGCCATATGAGTATAAAATTCCCTCGTACTGCACAGAGGTAACTGAAAAATATCATGTATACCTACAAATAAGCCTCTTTATAGAATTCTTCTCTCATTTAAGCACTACAAAAACCATCATCTTAAAGGACATGACTCAGTTATAAAATAGTTCTTTCCACTACCACTAAGGTGGGAAAGGAAAGTGCTGTACTTTTAAACTGTCAACATTCAGCCTGCCAACTGGTTGCCCATGTCTTGTTTTTGTGTTACTCAGAATGCCGACTGGTGATTACGGTACCAGTTATTATCATGTTCAGGTTGATGAAGTCTAGTTAGGAGTATCCAGTTCCTTGCTCTTACCCAATGGTATGAGGATTTAAAGGCTTCTATCTTTTACTAAAGTCAAAATATAATTATTCTCTTATATGTACATGCTGATCACAAAAATTTTTTGGGAAAAATTACTGAAGCTATTCTTCAAAACATACAAGTTTCTGCTTTCTTGTTTTGTACAATGTATAGTCACTAACATTTAAAAATGCAAGTCAATGATGATACTTAGCAGTTTCAAAATATTAATGAGGTAGCATTTTCCAGAACATGCAGCCACCCTACTTTACTGGGATATGTTCCAGGACAGACTAGGGAAACTTAATTCAACATTCCATTTGCATCTAAAAATGAAGTCTGACAAAGCCAAATTTCTAGCCAAGTTTACATCAGGATGAATCATACTGTACGAAAATAATGTGGCTATGTATAACATTCATCTCTATTTACAAATAATCAAAGATGGATATAAAATTCTTTATGCACCACAACAATTGGAATCTTCATGTAACCCAGCAGCTGCTCAACACCAGTTAAAGTTTTACACTGCAAGCTGTTAGAAATAACATATATTTGTGCAAAAGTACAGTACAAAATATTCCATATGATGAATGTGAGGTTACATTTTGAACACTTATTGAGTGGCAAACACTGATCTACAACTCTACTTCAGCATCTAGTAGAGACTCATCACCAGAAGACACGAGTAAGAGGGTGATCAGCAGTATATCCTTTGTTTTGAATAACAGTGTCAGCAATTTTCATGAGGGAACTGTCACAATTTAAGAAGGGACCATTCTCAACGTCCTTGACCATGTTCTTGATGCGAGTAGAAGCCTCTTGACAAAACTGTAGTGCAAGTTGTACCTGTTAACAATACAAATACAATTATTCACCTGAATTATATATTGATAACATAATAGTAAAATGTAGGTTGACAGTTTAGGATACAGGAGTTGAGGAAGGATTAAAAGATTGGAAAATTGTGCTATCATACATTATGCTTGTGAACTCCCTCCCTGTCTTGCACTCTTTCCACATGGCCAAACCACCTCAAAGTAAGACATTTCACTCACTCCAACACTCCACAATTCACTCCCTTTGCATTCCCTGCCATAATTGAAAAATTCAGAAAAGTACAATGTCAAACCACAAGAAACATCTTAAGGAAATGCTAACCCTAAGACTACTGAATGTTGTCATGAATTTTCATTAAGTATAAAGCGCTTGTGTAAGGTTATACATTATGAATAAATGATCAAATTAATGCATTAGTGAATGTGAAACAGGGGTGTGTAATTTCATCATGGTTATTCAGTACTTTTTTTTTTTAAATCAGCCAGTTAGAGAGAGAAATGAAAGGGCCTTGCCCTCTCTGGGAGTAATTCAGTAATATCCCAGTGATAACCAGTGAGTAAACACACCATCTGTTCCCAAGGGAAGGATCAAGTTATCCAAATTACTACTCATAAATAGCTTTTCTGCTGAAAGAAGGCTGATATCACAAGCCCAAGCCTGGAAGCACTCCTGGGATTTGTAAATGATACGTCATATGGATTGGAATCATACTTAAATATGATTATGATTTCCCTTTAGGCACCAAATTTTCGAAACCCAGTCCTACCACATAGCAGGCTGGTATGCCAACCATTGGACCACGATAAGAAAAAAGCTTTCAATCTCTCAAACCACTGGGGGTTTGAGATGGAAAACTTTTGTCACCTTGTGATCTCAAGGTTAGCATACTAGCCTGCCACACCATATGACATGGGTTTGAAACTTGGCACCCAAAGGTAAATCATTATCATCTACTCCAAAAGTCCAGTAAATATCAAAGATATATCTAAGTATGTTTGCAGATGATATACAAAGTAAAAGAGAGAGATATAAGTCTTAAGTATCATATGCTAACTTCTGAAGAAACCTAAACAAGTTCCAGTTGTGTTCAGATGTACAGCTGATGAAGTTCAACCCAAATATATATATATATGGGGTGGCATCAGGAATGGATGGAGGAGAGCAAGTGTGAATGTGTACATGTGTATATGCATGTGTATGTATATGTATGTATATATGTATAAGTTGGTATGTATATGTATGTACTGT
>JAYMFT010212467.1:0-11487 GCA_038088735.1 Panulirus argus
CACTGAGGTTGATAGTCAATATGGCATATAGCACAGGCCAGTCGAACTGAGAGGGTGATACGAGAGGCTCGCTCACAGCGCCTTCTGAAGGTCAACGTAGTCGCCAGACGTCTTCCACGCGCGCTCCTCTAAGAAACTCCTGCCAACCCGATTTCCATAACTAACAGAATTCCTTATTTTATCATCAGCACAACTTACATCCTTTCCTGCATCACCTAGTTAACAATGACAGCCTTGACATACCTGCAAAACCCGGCAGAAACCCCTCCTCGCGAACACAGCGCGTGTTAGCCTCTCGAAATTCCCTTCGGTCAACAATGCCCGTAGACTCGCGTGCCCTGCGCCTAGCCACCGAGCCTCCAACAGGTGGGCTAAATTCAAATCCTCACATATATGTACTCGCGACTCTTGCCATATGCTCCTGGTAATATTGTGCAGGGAGTACCTAATGACAGCACTAGGATCCCGATTCCTCTATCATGGAATAAAGTACTGAAAGGTGAACTGAAACTGAAACTACGTAACTTATCACATATCACCAGACAATAAAGTTTAGCAAGGCAGTTTATCATAGCAATACTCCTATAGTTATTAGACACCAGTGACCAAGAACCACGACTGAATATGGTAAAAAACCTGGCTTTAATCCAAGATAAGGGACATATATACCTTCAGTAGGCCTTGGGAGGTGGGGGGTTGGGGGACGCTTCCGTCAGGCTAGAACTACTACATACACGCCTTGTTGCCCTTCCTCAACTGATCCCACTCCTCTGGGGTGGTGGGGTCGTCTGATTATGGGTTACAAGTAGTGGCATGCAGTTCATTAAGTTCTTGAGGGATCGACATTGTTAGGGTTGAGGAATTTCCTCAATTATACTTTAAACTGCTGATTCTTTAGGAGCGGGGACAGGAGGGACGGGGAGAGGGGGGGGGGAGGTGTGGAGAGTGTGTGTGTGTGTGTGTGTGGCTTATCTCAACGCGCCAGTAACAGCGCGCCATACCTGGGCCTCACAATTATTCACCAGTAAACGTTCCCATCTACACAGGGTAGCGCGGAGGTTGGGGCCTTGCATTGTGGTCAATACCGACCGCGTCACGCTCATATAACACGTCACTCACAAGCCCGTGCCAAGCTCACAATAAGTGTAGAATGTTGGCATATTTTGATTAGGCGTGACGGGAGGGTGACACAGATTCGATAATGTGCCGTGAAATAGGAAAAAAGAGGTTGAGTAACAGTGACGCACACAGACTGCAGTGAACACTTCGTCGAGAGATGAAGGGACAGACCAACCAGATGACATGACACGAAATGAAGCAAGAAAAGAATTCAATTCAGTACTTTTACGGTATACGAGCGGTGGATGAATGACTTGGTGACAGAATGAAAGTACATCACATCATACTATATTGCCGACATACAATACAATAAAGAAGGTAAAGATAAGAAAGATTGTACTCACTCTCTCGAATTCTACCCCCCCCCCTAGTTAGGTGTCCTCTGATAACCATCTTCTCGTTATTTATAAAATACGCACGTCCACCCGTCCGCCTGTTGCTCCCTTTGGAAACGACAACCTTAGCGCCGTGGGAAAGAGTCCAGCGGTCATTCCTGCCCGGCCTCATTACTGATCTTCCCTGGAATGGGGGCCTTCCGTGGGATGATGGGGTCTTCCCTGGGATGATGGGTCCTGCTTCCCTGGTCTCTCTCTCTCTCCAGCTAAAAAGTCATGTTTGGTGGTGAATGTTCGGGAGCAACGGCGTCTACCTTAAGAATTCGAATTCAGAAGTTATCACAGAAGAATGCAACGAGGTGTTTGGCGTTCCCCGACATAACCTAGGTAACTACGCCCTAAGTAGAACGCTGGGTGTAAATGAGAGACTGATCATGCAGCAGAGACGGCATTCACCTTAGCAATAGAGGGACAGAACTCTTAGCTGTGCGATTCATAGATCAGACTGCCTTACATCTGCAGGGGAAATTTTTTTGGTTGAGACCCGGTAGAGGTCGGTGTGCTGACCAAATCCAACAGGCGATTGAGGTCATGTCGGGTCGGGTCATATTATCTGTAGGGGATAGAGACAGTCGGGGAGGCGGAACTGCACTGTATGTAAAATGTTACCTAAACCCCATCGAAATTCAGACTACAACATCTGCTACAGTTTTAAACATTTGTGTGTTCAGATAAGCACAGAATCTTCCAAACTTTACATAAACGTCGTCTATAAACGCCCCAGTCAGCCAGCAGATATTGACACTCATGTACGAGAGTTTACGACGATCATTCTTGAGGATTTCAATCTTCCAGAAATCCATTGGCAAACTATCTCAGGTGTAGAGAGTGAATCTGCTGGACTTATCAACTTTGTCGAAGACAGTTTACTCTACCAAACCGTCACTGAACCGACGAGGGAAGCTAATATACTTAATTTAATTCTTGCATCCCAGGAGTTCTTAGTAACTAATACCAGTGTTGGAGCACACCTTGGCACTTGTGACCATAATAAGGTAGGTTCGACGTGAGTATCAAAACCGACTCTCCTAAAACGAGTCATATTACCCCTAACTCTAAAAAGGCGGATTTTAATGGTTAATCTTAAAATGACTTTCCTTCAAGCATATTTATTCTGCAAGGTATTTTATTTATACATGTTTTCCGTTTCCGTCCAGCATTTTGCCGGAGGAAGTTAAGGGTGAGGAGAAAGCTTTTGCTTTGTTATTCTTCTGCTACTCAGGAACCGCATTTTTTTATATTTTTCAAGTAGTATTAAGGCCAGATCACCTTGCTAGAGTGTGGTCTGTGTATTTATGTAACTCAAACCTAAACTTTTCCTTCTTCTTGGAACTATGCCTTGGTGCGGCCCATCCCTAAAAGAAAAAAAGACACCGTTCTAACCCTCCCAGTTAACGCCCTATTGCTCTCACATCTGTTATCTCCAAAGCACTTACAATCCCTTTTCCTTCCCTCTGATCACTAATATGGCTTTCGCGGTGCAAGGTCTACTGATGATCTTGTCTCCTGTGTCAGTCACCTCTGGTCATCCTCTCGTTTATCGTTGTCCTCGACATCTCCAAAGCATCTGAAAGGGTGGGGCGTAAATCTTTGCTTTCTAAGCTTCCTGCCTTTAGCTCTCTGCTTCTCTGATGCACAGCCTCGTCTCTACGCAGTCGGTCCTTTGCCGCAGTAGTCGATGGAGCAACTCCCTCTATTATTCTGATAACAGTGGTATACCTCAGCGTCCTGTCCTATAGCCTGCTCTCTTTCTTCTTTCCAAAAATGATCTCTCTTTAACACGCAATCCTCTTTACTCCTACGCTGAAGATTCTATTTAACCTACTTCAACTCGTCGTCTCCCCTTCTTACTCTAATACTTGCTCCCTTTCTCGTAATAAATATTTTTCTTTTTTTCATTATTTGGACCTGTGCCGGATCGCAGATTGGCGAAGCAGCGACCTGGATAAATTCAGTAATGCTAATGTGTTTTCTGTCTATATTTCTGAATGTCACATGTTTCCCCCTGCCCAATTTCAAGACACTGCAGTTCATCCCTGCAATATGATAAACATGAGTATAACTACATCCTCCACACTGTCCTACAAACCCCACGTAATCAACACTACAAAATTTACTTCCTAAAAGTAGGTGGTGTTTATCGACACGGGTCTTATGGGGTAATGGCTCTTACTCTACCTCCTTAGTCGTCAAGGTAATATTGGAAGTCTTTGTCTCATACATTCTCCAGGTATAACCCCTCTTCAGCCATCCCTCTAAGTCCACGGTGATGTTGCTTCCTTCTTCCTGTTGTACGGGAATTATTTTGACTAATGCTCTCGTCAGCTGCGTACGTCTCCCTACCAACGAGGCTTGGACTCATGACATGCGTCTGGCCGCTGCTACCCATTTGTTTTTATATGGAGACGATACTTTTTTTCTCTCTCTCTCGAACAGCGAAGCTGTGTAAGTCTCTTCCTTCCTTCATCTTTCCCTCTCCCTATAACCTTTCTCTACCTTTAGATTCAAGTATACAAGCACCTGAGGATCTATTTCTCTTACCCTATATTCCTTGCATCCGAGGTGACCATGACTGGGAAACGTTTTCCCCGGAGCGTGTCTGTCACTATATGGAAAATAGAATCTTTAACATGAGGTGTTGGTGATCGACATATGATTAACGGATCTGAATTCGCAATCGTGGTCTGAAATAAGGCGCAGAAATCCACCAGTAATATACTCTTATGTTCAAGGGGCTTTGGGGACGGAAGTGTTCAGTAAGGTAGGGACCCCAGTCAAGATGAACGACCCAAATTTCATCGTCTAAAATGTTTCACATAGATGAATTCGCCAACCTACACTTGACTTCGAGAAGACCATTGATAGCATTATCATGCACTCTAGGAAACTACTCATGGGACACTGTCCTCATAATGACATACAACTTACAGTTGTGAAATATGGACCTTCAACATCCTAGCTAACAAATCAATGCACGTTTTTGTATTTGGTGTCTCAAGTTAAATGGGTCTGTTCCAAAGGTAACTGTATTTGCACCTCTGCTGTTTCTCACTTTCACATCATCCATATTATCATCTCATATCATTAAGCACATGCAGGTGGTACCAGAATACGTAAAGAAATTTGATCTCTAGAAGACAATGAGAGATTGCAATGGACGTGGATCAAGTGTTGTGTGCCACTGAAATTAGCATCCTATTAAACGAAAGAAGATTTCGACCACTTCACGATTTCAGCTACCTTATAATGTCAATTACCTCAGGATGTCATCTACCTCATGGTGAGAGAAATGAAAAAAAAAATGACTAGGAAAATGTCATATAGTAATTATGTCTTTAGTAAGGACAGCGAAGCAACCATTTCCTCTTCATAGAAGACACCAGGTTGCAATCTGTGGACCTTCAGAATATACTGTGACACTTTCCAAAGTGCTAGAAAGGCACTGTGTACTGGTATCACATTTCAAGCAGGGCGACCGACATTGTTGAGCGAGAAAATATTGTTTGGGTCAGTCACAGCCAATACTAATTGCGTCACTCATCAAACATCATAACTAACATACTGATAATACGTACAAGATCTTTCCCGAAGCTACGATTAAGGATCACTCCATATTGGCTCGTCAGAAGGAAACATTATGAAATATAACATGCAAGAATAGCATATGTGTAAATACCTAGAACCTGGAACCGTTTACCTGTGTATCTGCAAGTGTTGGATCACTATGGGCCAGGCGTTCATAGAACTGGAAAGTCAACTGGACAAAAATCTACTGTTACCTAATAAGCCAGGTTGTAGGATGGACGTAAACTTACGGGCCAGGATCTGAGACAGCCTGATTGATCAGAGGAGTAACAGTGAAGCTTCCTTTCAAGTCGAAAGAGACGTGAGGTGTACGTAAGATTATTATTACATGGTCTGAATATCTTCGTATTTGAAAAGACACGAGACAGGAACTGCTGACGCTAGATGGCAGATATATAGATCGCTTTAGTTTGTCGTCAGTCAGGAAGAGGCACACTATCCTGTGTTATGTTAGATATTTACATCACCAGACGTCTTCCGTTCACTCCTGTACACCGTACTGCGTTTGTTTTTGTAAGTTTTTTCAGCCATCAGATGTCGCACTGTCAGAGATCTTTACCGTTTAAACACTAAAGCACGACCCTTCACCTTTACACGCATATTCAAGTGTTATACCGCCGTGCTTGTGGATCATACCATCGTGCTGTTGGGTCATACCGTCGTGCTTAAGGAATTTGCACTTGGTGTTATGAGGTAAACTTACAGTGGCTGTTACAGTGTGAGGCCATCAGTGGCTTTGGCCCACACAAGGGTCAATTGACAGTAGTCAGCTTTTGGGCCGAATCAAAGGTCGGCTTTGGTCGGTTCCTGAGTTCGCACGAGGGTTGGCTGTGATCGGATTTTTTGTTCCACAGGAGGGTCGGCTGTGGTCGAATTTTGGTTCCAGACGAGGGTTGGTTGTAGTCGGATTTTGGGTCCTGACGAGGGTCGGCTGTGGTCGGATTTTGGGTCCAGACAAGGGTCGGCTGTGATCGGATTTTGAGTCCAGACGAGGGTCGGCTGTGGTCGAATTTTGGGTCCAGACGAGGGTCGGCTGTGGTCGGATTTTGGGTCCAGACGAGGGTCGGCTGTGGTCGGATTTTGGGTCCAGATGAGGGTCGGCTGTGGTCGGATTTTGGGTCCAGACGAGGGTCGGCTGTGGTCGGATTTTGGGTCCAGACGAGGCTTGGCTGTTGCCAGCACTTTAGTCCATCGAGTGTCGTCTTTAACCGAGACTGACCTAACCCCACCACATACGAGTATTCCCTCCTCGTTTTACGCCACCACATCCACTCATTCTTGAAACGTTGTGTATACAACACAGAAGACGTTGTGACTTTGATCCTTGACCTCCTGAACTTAAAAAAAACTTAATCTGGTATATTAATTTCATGTAAATCACCTGCGGTACAAGTACAACGTGCTCAAGCTGTTTACTGAAGAAGAGAGGCACTTGCATTAATCCCGAGCAATATCTGGCACTAACAGGTTAAGATAAAGTCTTAAATTAATAGCATAAAAGATCACTTAAACAGACTCTTAAAAGGTGTATACAGAGACAGAAAGATTGAGCTTATTAATGGGTAAATATATCTTGGTGTATATCATTTGATTTGTCAGCAATAAAAGAAAAATAATGTGATAATATGTACTTTCAGGCCACATTAGCAAGCATCCCCAAGCATACAGAAAGCAGCTGATACTAGTGTGGAGTCGTTCTATCATTCTTACAAAATCATAGTAGACAATATTTGTAATAGTTATGTATAAGAAAACTTCGTACTTCTATGTGGATATCAAAGAAAACGATTCAGTTGTTGATAAGGGGTACCTCACTAGTTATTTATACGGCGACTATACTAACTGCGCGAATTTATATTCACACTTATCTGATATCGATCGCATGAAAGTATCTGTTTTTGTTTACAATCTAAATTAGTCTATTAAAAAATCTTTTGAATGATAAAAGAAGGAATCATGCATTATTCTGTCATATCTCCCCAAATACGGATGTTTTTTTCTGATTTAGAGAGCAACAAGCTGAGATGATACAACTATGAGAAATGGAAAATCTGTAGAGAGTTCTTGGCAGAAGAAACTGGGTTGTAGAGGATTAACGTTGAGCTTAACTAGATTCAAGTCGAAGCTCTGGCTAGACCTATTTCTGGCTGCGTCTCTAGGTTCTCTCTTTATCTCCTGCTCGTGTTGAACTTGCTTAGAGAAATGCCAGGTGACTTAGGTGAAAATCCTCGGCGTCTTGCTTCCACTGGTATGCATTAGCTCCCGCATCTTTCAGCCCGTTCTCTGCAGTCAGTTCTGTGTACTTATTTTATAAACACTTGCTTCGTCCTCCTCTGCTCTTCTAAAAATTTCTAAATTTCAAAAGGAGAAGAGGAAAAAGATTGTGTCGCCATGTTCATATTCCGTTCTACAGTGGGACTTGCCAATATATCTGTTTTCTAGTAACTTGACTGATATCGTCGTGCAAGTTTGTCTTCCAGTTTTTTTAATACATATCTATCTATCTATCTTTTAGCTGATCGACGTTTCCTACATTAGCGAGATAGCGCCAGAAACAGACGAAAAAAGGCTGCACTCGCTCACATCCATTCTCTAGCTGTCATGTGAAATGTATTGAAAGCACAGCTCCCTATCCACAACCAGGATCTACAGACCTTTCTATGGTTTACCCCAGACGCTTCACATGCCCTGGTTCAGTTCACTGACAGCACGTTGATACCTGTAAACCACATCGTTCCAATTCACTCTATCCCGTGCACGCCTTTCATCCTCCTGCATGTTGAGGCCTCGATCACCCTTAATCTTTTTCACTCTCTTCTTTCACATCTAGTTTGATCTTCCCATTCTCTTTGTTCCCTCCACTTCTGAAACATATTCTTTTTGTCAACCTCTCCTCATTCTCTCCATATGTCCAAATCATTTCAGTGTATCCTCTTCAGCGCTCTCAACCACGCTCTTTTTATTACTACTCCTCTCGCTTACCCTTCTATTACTTATCCGATCAAACCACCTCACAAAACATATTGTCCTCAAACATTTCATTTCCAGCACATCCACCCTCCTCTGTACACCCTCATCTATAGCCCATGCCTCGCATTAGTATAACATTATTAGGACTACCTATTTTCGCCCTACCAGATAACGACCTCTCATTCCACACATTCTTCAGGGCTTCCAGAACCTCTTCCCCCTCATCCAACTTATGATTCACGCTTCCATAGTTCACTGTGCAGCCATATCTAAAATACTTCACTTCCTTCAATTTCTTTCCATTCAAACTTACACCCCAGCTAATCTGTCCCTCAACCCTGCCAAACTTAATAGTCTTGCTTTTATTCACATTTACTCTATGATTTTACTCCTTTCACTTACACTTCCAAGCTCAGACACCAACTTCTGCAGTTTTGACCCGAATCTGACACCAGTGCTGTATCGTCAGCAAACAACAACTGATTCACTTCCCAAGTATACCACTTTTACCTAATATTCGGGAACTACAAGGACCACAGGGCATGATATGTTGGGCAACTATGACTACAAGGCATGATATACTTGGGAACTACAAGGACTAGAATGCATGATATATTTCTTTAAGTTTTTGTTTGCGTAAACATGTGCTTCTCATTTCTCCTGCAACACACTGCAACACCAAAATTCACCAGTTTCTACATATCATATTCCCAGCGCTTCCATAATTATCGTTTCGACACAGAAAGCTGTCAGGAAGTTATGCAGACTAGATTAGATTGATTATTTTTCCCGTTAGTGAAAATAGTAGAAAATTTTCTAACCGTTACGTGGTTGATGGGCAATAAGAATATCCCACAGCATTGGCGAATGATTTCGTAAAGAAATAGCCACCAACTTTGAGTCCAAGGTTTACAACGCTCCTGTTTTCTTTCTTCTCTTTTACCTTTTCCTTACATACACCCGATCACCGTACTCACCATGATCCCTCTGTCTCTCACAGTCTTCATTCCCCATAACCCATCCTTCCAGTCAACAGTCAAGGAAGATAATATTCTTAGCCTTATCTCCCGCCTCCTGCCAACCAACAACATTACTTACCTGCACTTGGGTGGAGACGATTACAACTGACCGATAAGATTTTTCACCCCAGATGATGACTCGGCAGCGTCACCATCATGACAAAGCTCTTAATAAGATTCAGTTTCGATATATATTAATTTTTCTGCTTGGCTTCTATAACTCAAGTGAGTATAGCGGTCCTTTCTTTCGCTTTCTTCCTCTGTAAACGCTCGGTTGTGCTTGTATGAATGTGAGTCAAAGTTCCAACAGAAAATTGCAAACAGAATTTCGGAATTTGCCATGATTTCAGTATTTAAATTTTATAACCAAATTATAAGATTTCCGACGAAAAGTAACTCCATTTTATGTACGTGATTATGAAGTTTCACTTCATCTTCAGGAATATCCGGTTTCTTTTATGTAGTACGAAAATTATGAGATCGATTCATACATAGCGAATGAAAATATGAAGCTTTGCTTTTCACAATTTTCTTTTTTATCTCAAAATTTTTTGTTCATAAATCTTTCATTCATATTTTCGTGTCTGTTAGGTAGCCAGCGGCCTTTAGTTGGAGTGTGTGTACCGACGCGCTCGAGGGTGGTGCGTGGTGTCTGCTCCTGCCCGGGAGGGTGAGATAGGCTTCATTAAGTATTATAATGAGACAAACACTTGAACAGAAATAAGTTTAATCAATATTTTTTTGTGTATGAAGTTACTTCCTTCTTGAATGTAAGAATGTGGTGATTATGATAATATTTGATGAAGATGAAACCACTTGAAGATCTTGAGAGACTTAATTACCAATTTGTACTGTACGGGGAGGGAGTTTTACACTCGTAGGGCCCCATCTCGAACATTATGTACTATCATACAGCTTTTTCAGTTTATCTATACCGTCCACATTAACCTTGTCCCAAGTCATTTAGTTCCATTCCTTCCTTCTGCTTGGTATTGTTAGTATCAGTTGAGAAGAGCCTGTGATCGCCGAAACTGTACTAGAACAATGAAAATCGTGTCCAAAAACTGTGGCTTCTCTTCATCCATAGTCCAGCCAGAGCGGTGTTCTTTGTCACAATTGACGTTTCCTCCATTTAGATGTAAATTTTTTTTTATACTTTGTATATTTAATGTATGATACAAATTCAGGCATACTGACCTTTAGTTGTTAATATCCAATGAACACAAGCATACACACATACATTCAAACATACCCGGACTAAGCAGAGAGACTATATACAAAGTTAGCGTATTTACGGAAGACCATAGATAGATAGACACGACACATGACTAACCATTTGCTCAGGAAGCTGCCAGGTGAGCAACAGCTGGAAGACGAGCGAGCGGTTGGGACGAGTGGATGGTCAAGTCATAAATAACCATCGATTGAAAAGTCTCGAGTATTTTCTTCAGGTGTTATAGATAATTCTAAGGCCGCTTACAGTATCAACAGTGTGTGAGTGGTTGATTGGTTATTTGGGCTAAAGTCCAGTTACGTAGCTGTGTTTAATTTGAACTACCAAGGTCATTAAGCCGTCATCATCAAGTTATAACAGTTACCCGAAAAATCTTTAACACCTACAGGTGTTAAGGGTAATTCTAAGACCACATACAGTCTTACTATGTATGTGACCCATGTGCAAGTGCTTTAGGTCACCACAATGAATAATGTGTGTTGCTTGGGAGACGTATGTACAACAACACCTTTTAAGGGAGACGTGTGGAGGAAGAAAGTACGCATGGAGTGCAGAAAGGCACTAGCAGATGACCCATCGTCCGCCATAATGATGTACATCACAAAAAAACAAGTATATGAGAAGAGTAACAAGATCAGTTGACTACACGCCGTTACTGCTTGCTACGTTAGACTAAGCTAGGCTATCGGTACTGCTGGCGCGATAGTTTCTTACTCAAATGTAATGTAAGAAGCATTGGTTGGGCTATGGGATCACACTAGA
This sequence comes from Panulirus argus, assembly GCA_038088735.1. Lineage (NCBI taxonomy): Eukaryota > Metazoa > Arthropoda > Malacostraca > Decapoda > Palinuridae > Panulirus > Panulirus argus. The sequence continues at coordinate 11,085 of JAYMFT010212467.1, forward strand.
TGATTATCTTATTGTGAGAAATTGAACATTATAGATATATGCTTAATTTCTGAAAAGATGGAAAGGATTTTAGAGATAAGATATCTGAAAACTTGAGATTGTATCTACTTTTTGCCTCCAGTAGATGAATCTGTTGTTTGAAAAGACTGTAAGCTAGTGCACCGAATCGTGTCCGTGAAACAATGTTATACTCACCTACCCGCTGGGGCATAACAAAGATCCTCTGTGATCTCTGTAGTCCTTCACGTTACCCTTCTCACCATGAGCACTACCCTCCCAGTAAACTAGTTGCTGATAGCGGTAAAAGCTATACAACTAGAGGAAGTTATATATATATATATATATATATATATATATTTTTTTTTTTTTTTTCATACATATTCGCCTTTTCCCGCGTTAGCGA
>JAYMFT010212478.1:0-11487 GCA_038088735.1 Panulirus argus
GATATATGTGTGTTTATGTATGTTTGTAAGTGTGTGTGTGTGTGTGTGTGTGTGTCTGATTTGGTAAAAGTAAGCCTAACAGCAGTTCACAAAGCGGAAATAAAGACTATTTTGAATATTTTTACGATCCAAATTAAACAAACTTACTGAACAAAAGCAATAAACCTGCTACTTACTTCCCTTATTTTTCACTAGGAATGGTACTGGATCTCAGAGTGTAAGAGTTGTTGTTGAATTTATTGACGCTAAATCTTCTAGGGCGTCATTTTTTTCTCCTGAGAGCCTGCCGTCCTCAGCCCATCTCTTATCTTGAGGAAGTAGAAAACTCATCCACATTTCTCAGAAACCTTTGGCCCTCAGGCACAGGTGGAACCCTGGCCGTCCGGCACAGGAGAAGCCCTGGCCTTCCGGTACCGATGGAGCCCTGGTCGTCCGACGCAGGAGGAGTCTGGGTCAGCCGGCTCAAGCCGGAAACATAAAACTCGTCTCTCCTGTGATGGCTCAGGCAAGGCGCCCTGGACCCCAGCTCGTGAGGTCTGGTCCATGGCGTATGGAGCTACTCTGAGCTGAGCTGGCTGCAGCGCTGGAACCTTACATTATCATCCAGCATATATTTTCAAGGTTACAAACTCTTTATAAACAAACAATTCATATCTACACATAAGATTCACAGCTACGATGTAGCAAGATTACTGGCAGTTATGTACAAGTGTCAGTCTGCCTCAACTTACCTGCGTCTGTCACTCTAGTAACATAACTGCTGCCATACAGCACCGTTATCTGAACCAAGTGCGTGTTTGTTACTCAGCAGATGTTTGAATATAATTTTGCCTTTTTGATAAAAGAAGCAGAAAGGTTAACAGAATATTTAGTAATCTTAGATAAGAAGAAGAGAATCTATAGATTTGAGACGGATGTTGTACTAGAAGAAATATGTCTCGTGCTGGTTGGATGAGAATGTAAGATTTTGTCACGGGAATGATGTGAGTTAACTGTTAAGAATATAGTGCTGAAGTACAGGATCTTTGGTCTAGTAAGAGAAGTGTGTTGCTCCATTAAACACAAGCAAAGTAATGAAAACTGATATTCACCGAAAGTATGATTAGCGAGCAGATAACTTTATATTTTACGACAAAGAATAAAGGAAAGTAATTACACTTATGATTCTAATAGAAATATTCACTTCTTAAGGGAGCTTTCATTGTAGTAAAGATTGCTATCAAACCACAGTCTTCCCTACAAATGTATTGCTTTTCTTATAAACTGTTTTGCCAGAGCCAGTGAGCAGACCGCATGGATCACGTACGAGAGATATAGAGATGAGATGATTGTCTGAAGCATATCAGGAAGGGATAACTTTGTCTTCCGGGATGCTTAGCTTCACACATTGTTCTTCTAGTTTACTTTCAGGACCTAGTGCGCTCGGGATTTTTTTTTCTTTTTGCAAGCAACTGAACGCAAGACCTGATATGTATGTATACGAGTTAGTATAACAGAGCAGTCCTTCACGTATACTTTCATAACTTCTTTTCCAGAGGTACCTCAAATAACGAGATTAGAAGCAACAAATGTTATGCATAGAATACGACATCAGGAGTTAACAACCTTCACAGATGACAGAAAAGGCAAAGCCTTTCATATTCACTGTAAAGATCCCTCAGGAAACATTAAGAGGATCTGATGTGTAAAGTAGAGGAATGATGGAGGGAGGAGCAGGAACGTCTGACCCACAAGATTCTGACGTAAGAGGCTGATGCCGACGCGGAGGAAGATGAGACAAGTAATGAGACACATTAGTCTGACAACTACGGCAAGACTAATGAGACACTTCTGCCGCCATCAAAGGCCCAGCACATTACCCCAGGCATCATTAGTGCCTCTAATTACTCACTCGTGGGAGCAGCGTCTTGGTAACACCTGTGGCGCTGGGGACCGGTAATGGCAACCTGGGGAGTCTTGTATATACGTTCTTGTATCCTCATTGTCATACACTAACATATATAAATATATGTTTCCTGATAACCACAGGAAAATCAAACACGATAAGTTCCCAAGTGCACTTTCGTGTAGCGATCACATCGTCAGAGGAGATACAAGAATGAGATGGAGGACGTAGAACAGTCAGTTGATATACAAGGAAGAGACGTAGCTAAGACGTCACTGGTAAACAAGCGTTACCGGATGGTGGTTTTCGGGTTGGTCATCATGCCTTTCATGAAATTTCATTATGTAGACAAGAAAGGGAACTGTTTACAAATTTTGCCGACGACAAAGCTATCCAGTTTGTATTGACCTTCACTAATATCAATGTTACAATTCTTTGTGTATCTAATGATGATAGAAGACTCAATTGCATTTCTCGTGGTAAAGGAGTACAGTAAGAGATGTGTGGTACAGCACAGTGAGAGAGGTGTAGTACAGCAAGTGAGAGAGGTGTGGTTCACTGACATCAGAAAACTTCTTCTTGGGACTGTGTGGTAAGCAAGTCCTTACGTAATCCTCATGACAACTGCAGAGTGACTGGTCCCAGTCGTCCTATTGGGATTATCATTATGGTAGGTTAGCACCAATTACCAGGACACACACTGTTCATAGACCAATGTTTCTTATGATATGAATTACGTCCATCTCATTAACTGAAGTTTTAACATGTTGATATCACACTTTTTGTGTTGGTTATAAAGTGTTGTTGACTGTGGTTGCAAGAATGAGTTGTGTTGCATATGTGTTGTTTCCCACACTTCCATGAATATCAGTTTTACACTTCATGCCAACATGTTTTATACGAGACTGTTATCTCTCTTCTCTATCTGTTTGGTAACCATTTGGTCAAGATCGTAAACTTTCCCCCAGTGTTTGATGTTTCCAAATTGGTTTTATGTTCAAAATTCATAGGCTCATCTACCTGTTTTCCAAGTTTTTGTTTCTAATATGAAAATATTCCCTGTCTCTTTGAACATAGAATATTTCATGTCCTGTAATCTTGTCTTGTGTTTAATATACACTGGGTTCTTGGTCTTTCTGTCCATACCCTTAAGATGTTTCCTGCAATAGTTATATAATCACTATCAAATTCCTTTAAGAGTGTTTACATTAGTGCTAAGATAAAGAGATTTGTGATTATTTATTTGTGTGTTACGGGGAGAGAGTTTAACACTCGATTTGCCCCGTCTCTTAACCCGGCATACAACATGTTTTTACTCCTGTATATGTATGCACACACACACACACACACACACACACACCTCAGCCTAGGTCAGGTACCCATGAATCGACCATCCCCGAGAGGAGGATGAACACCTAGGTTGGGTGTGGGCTGATTGCTACGCCAAGGATTCGAACCTATGCCAGTCTGACCATAGGCTGGTTCATGCTGACTCATTGTCAGTAACGCTAACCACTACACTACGGACACGTGTGTGTGTGTGTATGTGTGTGTGTGTTATGATATGCGGTATCATCCGACAGAAATGGAAATTAGATTAATATATCATTCTTAACTAATCGATATTATGGTAGCAATATCAATAATAACGAAAAAGATAAAAATGATAACAGAAGGTTAATTTACCAAGAACGACAGACATAGTAAAATTACACTATGTCTTGGTTTATGATATTATCTTACATGGGGTAACTTATGGTAAAGTGATTGAAAACACAAAATAAAACCTTTTAAGTATCACCTTATCTCAACTGCACCTTGTGTGATGTGGTGAGCTGCCTTCTGGCTAGGGGCATGGACGTTCCTGTGTGGTAAGGAGACAGTCGTGAGTCCCCAGCTGGGCCTGACGGTACACTACCACCACCACCTCCACCACACCACCACAGGGAAGGTCGCCTCCGCCCAGTACACTGCTTGACGTCTGTCTTGGACAAACCCACACTTCTTTAAGGTGTGTTACATACCATCACTTACACCAGCCCACACTACTATAAAATATATCCTTACTTACACCTCATGATGGCATTAACAACGTCAAACATGCTACCCATAAACCTGGCATGTCACTATATAGAGCCCGGTGCAAACTCTAGCACTGGACAGAGACCCTGGACAGAACTCTCCTGATATCGCAGAAGTGGATGGGTCTCAGTCGCAGATGACATCCAGGCTGGCGTAACACCTTGCTAAAGCGAGTGCACTCCATGAGTAACTCACCTCGACTGCTCCTCCTTCCTGGGGAAAATGATCATATTGAATCTGTTGTTGTCATAGTCTGAACGTAATTGATGACGATAAGTTGGGAAGAACAACATGTCGCTGTCATTTCCCTCCAGAATCAGACGGGGGATGACGACAAGCAAGTTCCAGTCTTTCATACGTTAGTGATGTAAAGTGTGCCTTCTACACCTGTGAACGTATGGCCACCTACCACAATGTAATGCGTGTCTACTGCACCTTGCGGCCACCTACCACAGCTAAAGACGGGGCGCAGAGAAGAACTAGGTCATCAGCAGCATGAACCAATAGCAAGAGGAGCCTGACCGCTGAGTGAGTTGTAGGGAACGTCCAGCACTGACATAAGGTGAGGCAGGCTATTCAGCCGACCAGTTAAGCTGCCGTGGTATTTAAAGTTGAAGGTCAGAGGGAAGCGGCACAGGTGACTCTGTGCTCCTGGGTCGAGATGTTGAATTATGTAGATGTTTGGCGAGGACACTAAATGTGGGGCCAGGCTGGTAATGGCGCTGTTGTCCTGGGCCAGGCCAACCAGGGGGGAGAGAGAGAGAGAGAGAGAGAGAGAGAGAGAGAGAGAGAGAGAGAGACCCTTTCTTTATCTCAACAAATAAAACGCAAGACAACCAAGAAAGTTCGTAATGATAATAATTTAGTCTCAGGGCTCTTGGAGCCTGACGTGTTGACCGATGATGGAGCAGTAAGGACAATTAATGACCCAGAATTAAATGATGCATTAATTATGAGGCGAAGATTAAGCTTCGTCATGCGTAAATGTTGGGTGATATATAGTGTTGACAACCTGACGGTGAGGTCTCATGGTGAGGGAGAGATCATGGTGACTCTCAGGCCTTAAGAGCCTCACGGAGTTGCTGAGTCTCATAACGGTCAATCCTCGAGTGACGTGTCTCCACAGAGATGACGTGGGATGCAGCAGTCAAAGCCGTGTCTCGGGTCCAACCCTCTTGGGTGGAGTCACACCCAGACAGCTTATGAGAGCAGCCCAAAATGATAATTGTGAGAAAGATAGAGAGCAGCAACATTGTGATGTGAGGCAAAGGACTGTAGGAGCGAGTTGATGTCAGGGGCACTGATGAGGCGAAAGGCTTAACTCCACGCTAGTTTACTGGAGTGGTGGAGGATGAGCCACCTTAGGCGCGTGAGCAGTAATACTCCATATCTTTTTCCATAACTATAAGAGAAACTTTCCCTCAAGACTGCATTTCTAAAACTCCACATACAAACAAAGTGTACAAATTAAGCATTATACATCAGAATCATACTTCCTTGGTACTATACGCTCATATGGTCCGTCTCAAGTCCCTGTTCTCCGCGGTTTCCTCATCGTGGCTCCACGCCAGAGGACCCCCACGTACCAAAACCTTATATCACATGCTACACCCGGGATTCTACAGGCAAATCTCCAGCCTCCGCGAAAAACGAATTACATCCGTAATGGCGTCATACATTAGAATGTGTCAGGCTTTCTCGGGCCAGACGCGGACAATAAGGCTGCCAAATGCAGACAACAAAGGGACATTTAGCCAGCGCCCGGGGTATAGACGGGGGCGAGTGATGAAACGCCCGGGAAACTGCCGCTCTCATGGCTTGCCAGGTCCAGACTTCACCACTTCAGTCTGGAGGGCGTTGAGGGCAGATGGTGAAAACGTGGTGCTCCGTGTTGTGGTAATCGGTGACGTCCTGGTGACGATGGTTTTGTGGTGTATTTATTGTGGTGGATGGGCCACGGCGGTGACGTTGTGGTGGTGGTGGTGACGTGGTGAAAAGGATGTGGTGAAAGTTGTTATATGGTAATTATGGAGTCGAGGTGATAACGTAACTGTGGTGATGGCGGTATCTCGATCGGTGTGGAGTTGTGGTGCTGATGGGGTTCTTGTGAAGATGATGTTGAGGGAATGATGTGGTGATGACGCTGTTGTGGTTACAGTGGCAGTGTGGTGACGTCTGTGTACTGTGCTGTCCAGTCAACTCGGGGGTTTACCTCTTGTGACCCCCTTGGGTACCATCTGAGTCGATACCTACCCCGTGGTAAGGCCCATACATACCCATGGGGATACGTGTACCACAGGGTGAGTGAGAACCCCTGAGCCAAATGGTTTATCCTTCACTGAGGAAATTAAGACAAAATACTCCAGCCTTCAAGGGTAGTAAGGCTTCGGCATGACTTTCTTTCCCAAACTGCTGCTCTTTAGATTGACTGAGGACGCTTTATTAGACGAAACTTTGATTAAGGAAACAGTTTGCTCCCTAAAAAAAAAAAAAAAAAATAGTTCATGGACGAAAGACGTTCATTTTTGGCAAAAGTGGAGCTAAGAGCCCCAGTGGATGAGACAATCCTCCCATAAATCTTAAAACCCCTCTGGATTCCAGGCAGTAGCACAAGAGAAGACTTAGGGAAACTCAAAGAAACACATAAGCCTCGTCGTACGTAGGAAAGGGCAGGTAGTACCTGTTGAATATTGGATGTTCTGGAATATGGATCGCAGCTTCTCTTAAAGTTAGGGAGGAGGCCTCCTGCTGCCACTGCTGGGACACTGCTGCTGAAATATTAAGCAGATGATCCATACCAAACAGACGAATGATTCAGACGCCGCTCAGGGTTGACGGGTGTACAGCAAGCCTGACGTTCTCTCGCTTTTAGGGAGATACAAGCCGGAGGGAAAAGTACTCGGGATACTTTTTGGTAATCATCTGTCCGTCGCCCCCAACATGGCTGCAACTTGCAGCTTTTGCTGTAGCAGTGTCGGTCAGCTTTGTTATGGGAGGGATTGTTGATCAGTTTGTATTACAGGATGATACGCTTTACCGTGTTTATTGGCCAGCCTCATGCAAGGCTTTACGGTGTTTATTGGCCAGTTTCTTCCAGGGTTTTACCGTGTTTGTTGGCCAGCATCGTGCAGATCGACACGATCTACCGTGTTTATTGGCCAGCCTCAGTTATGAGATAGTTCCAGAGAACATGAGTGATATCTGAAATGGACTGGAATGTTTCTATGAGTTAAGTTTTATTTACTGTCATATGGCTGGCTGGCTGGCTGGCTTCAAATGCTGAAAAAAAAAAATGTTCTAATATTTTCATTTCCAGGAATCTGAGAAAAGCTCAAAAGATTTTATTAAGTGCGATACAAACTTATATTGGAGAAATTCTTGTCGCTCGTCTATGGAGGGTCTCTATATTGACTCAATTTTGGACTGAAAGTTGTGGCAATTATAGCAGGGAACGCGTCTCTCATACTGATGGTGGCTGGGCAACTCGTCTCAAGAAGGAATCTAGTAATTTGAGAAGAAAGTAGTATTTCCGTAAGTTATCTTTATGATGGCGTAGTATGTTAGGGGTTGTTGGAAGAGAGAGAGAGAGAGAGAGAGAGAGGGAGAGAGATGTAACGAAAATGGAAGAATGAAAAACATTAAACCTGATTTTCTTTCAAAACTACATTAATAAAATTCCGGTTCAAATAAGAAATACTGTATTATCTCCCTTATGATTGATCGTAGAGGAATCGTATGAAAAAGAAGTACTTTAACTTCAACTTTTTCCTAAGAAACGAGAGATCACGACTCCTAAAAGAAGAAAGAAATCTTGACTTTGAAAAAATATAGAGCTCGATATATAGTTTCCGTGGCTGTACTTGGAATGATATGCCAATGAGTACTTGAGAATGGCTTGAGATATAGAGACATTTCTACTCATAAGACGTGAGCAGGGCTGTGTCAGGGACGTTCAACTAATACAAGATGTCCTCTTACCTCTCTGTGAAATTACACGTAATGAAAAAAGAATATATATTGCATCTATCTACTTCATTTTTCGCTCCTATTTACGTGTGATGGGTTAAGTTCGTATATATACCTTTAAAGGGTTTACGGTACCAAAACCCCAACCCCGAACCAACAGCCAGGTAGCAGGGCAGGGCTACCTGTCCAGCCACAGTACACCTCCAGCCCTCCTCCTGTGAATAAAGACAGGAAAATACCACTTCTCAAACTTACCCCATGACGGCCGGGGTAAAGAAAACCTTTCCTCACAGCATGATGCTGTGTGGTAATTGCCTTTGGCGTGTTCATCACATATCCTTTGTGTCCAGTGCTGTGCTGCACTCATCCTTGTTTTTCATTATTGTGCAACTATGCAACACTTCCTCTCTCATAGCTCTGTTCATCAAATTTCCAGGTAAGACGATCCCTCTAATTTATGTTGCTGTACCACAACTGGTGTTGCTCTAGTACAGTAATTCATGCATCCATCATCACTCAATGATATCAAACAATAAATTGATAACCATTTAGACTAATGGGTGAATAAACGCATAAGTAAATACTAACCTTGAGTTGAGGAAAGTCTGCTTCAGTCTATTCCCTCGTCGTCAGCACTGTGGCATCTTTATAACCCGAAGAACCAGCGAAAAGAATCATTCTCGCGTTGTATTTGAAATGTTATTTATGTTATTACTGCTCTAAATCTTCGCAGTATATTTCCTCACATTCCAGTAACAGAAGAAATGGACTGTAAACGTCCACTGGTGAATGAAAGATTAGATTTTTCCTCTGAGGGAATTCGAGTCTGGTAAAGTGTTGTGCCTGGAACGCTGCACACGGGTCATGTGAGTACTCCATGAATGTCCACCACACAAGTGCACATGCCCTCATCCTGGGAGGTGACAGTTGTCCAGCTGAAGATGAACGAAAGTGATGTACTTTCTACCCTACTTTGACTTTGGTAAATGAAGAACATTACGAGAACTATATATGATTAACTTATCATCCTTCGCATATGTTGAGTGAGTAAAGTTTTCAACTCTGGTGAAGCACCAGCAGTTGAAGGGATTGACTCCTGATGGAGGGAGTCCAGCAGGGTGTTGGCCCAGCTGTGGGACGTGAGGTGATTGTGATGTCACAGCACATTATGGAAGGTCCTGGGTTCTCCCCGGCCATATAGAGCGATGGAACTCACTGCTCACCTTTGAGCATATCTCGATATTTCACACACCTCAAATTGATATGGTGTTCCGACGGCACTTTGCGGAAGGAACTCTGCAAGATGTGTCGCTCTCTAGTATGTAGAATAGTTCAGTGGTCTCCCCTCCACAGTGCACCACAGCTTCTCCCCCTACCCCTACTCACAGTTCACCACAGCTACTCCCCCCAGCGCACCAAAGCCCATCCTCCCGGTGTACCACAGCCTCCCCCTCACAGGATCATTCTCCCAAGTGATTCATGGACCCACTTGCTTCGTCTGCTTTAAAGTGTGAGGCATCTTGTACTAGATTCATCACCCTGGACCGGCCGGCCCACAGGAACCCTCCTCCTCTCACGCTGGAAGACCGGGTAGTTACGGATCCATCAGCCGCGATGTGAACACATGTGAAGAATTACGAAAGAAAAAAACTACTGGAGAGAATTTGGCATCAGCGAAGCGCATCAGTTTGTGTGAGGCTGTGGGTGGCCGGCGCAAGGCTGGGGAGGTAAACAGGACACGCACAGACCAAAATTTCTCTATATTTAGAACAGAGTCTGGTGTCTGTCAGGGAGTCTCTTGAGACCTCTAAAACAACCTGATGATATTCAACAGCAATAATAGTTTCTCTTTGTCTATAATCTTTATGGTCCCTTATGGCTGTTTGAAAGGTATGAAACCTGTAAACAGAAATGTCTGTGAAGACAAATTCACAATTTATGAGTAATGTTAGTCCTTGATAGTCATTCTGAGTCTGACGTCTGTGTTTGTCTGTGGTGCTTGAGTAGAACCATATAGTTCAATTGTTTATTTCATAAGAGAAAACGCTTTAGTTCACATTCTATGATAATCAAATCATAAGCTTCAGAACCCGTCGAGGAATATGTATAAAGGTCTCGTTAGTTGTTTCTCACTAATTGGTGTAATATTGCGAATATATATTTCATAGCGGATGTAATGCGAGTCAATACCACACTTGTCATCACATATGATTACTGTAGTGTGTAAGAACAGTATTCCAGTGTGTTTACAAGTCATCTTTGTCAATCATATGCCTCTAGAATCAACATTTAATACAAAGTAAATAATTTTCCAGAATCTGTCACATCCAAAATCACTGACTACACAACATCTCTCACCAGCCATCATCTTTTGCAGTTATCTCTTACACCATCATCTCCCGCAATCAACATCCCTCATCAGAAAGTGTCTTCCAAACCCATCCTCGTCACTAACCATTAATCCTTACCAACCATCAAGTACTACCATCCAAGACTTCCCATCAATCCTCAAGTCTCACGTCATTAGCATCTCTTGCTGGCAAATGCATGTCACCAGAAAGTCATGTATCATTCTGAAACTCTCCTAACCAATGTCTCTCGCCTGAGCATCACAGTTCAATAACCTCACCAAATTCAAGCCTCAGTGACTGAAAGGTCTAACCAAAGACAAAGTCTGATCAATTGGATTCTACGACGAGTTTGTCATTACCAATCAGCTTTTCCGGCTAACCAAACTCTTGTCATCAAACGGAAATTAGCAGTGACCAGTAAGTACCTTGAGCTTAATGACCAATATAACAGATATGACACACTAGTTTCCTCGTCATGCCCTCACTAACGACCAATTAAACAGTAATCGCCATTAAGTCTGTAATGATTACGATTTGATATCCAGTGAGACAGAAAATTACCCTATCATTTCAATTTCAACTCTGGAAGTAACGATCATTCAGACCTTTCCCTAAATGCCAGAGAGGAGCAGACGGTTTCCAGTAAATGAATGAGGAAAATATATCATGATACGTATTCAAGGTGGATTGCTAGGGCTGCTGCCTGACGCTGTCTGCATATTGTAACGATCATAACGTACACCAACCAGCCGTACCTCACTGCCAGTCTTCCTCAGTAGCAGTCACTGTCAGTCTTCCTCAATAACACTCCCAGTTCTCAGTACCAGTCACTGCCAGTCCTCCTCAGTACCGCTCGTCACCACCACCAGTCCTCCGCACTACCACTCACTGCCAATTCTCCCTAATGCCGCTCACCACCAGTCTAGTTCAACTGTCGCGACACAGCATCAGTGTCTGCCAAGGTTCCCTTACCCACTAAGTATTGCCAACGCTGGTGAAACATTTCGGGCTGTCTGATCTCTTTGACAGCTTCAGATCAAAACGCTATAATGATATTGCTTACGTTTAGGTAAAGGCATCTGATATCAAATGATCACATATGTATATCTATATCTATATCTATCTATTTATCTATCTATCTATCTATCTATCTGTCTATATATATATATATATATATATATATATATATATATATATATATAT
>JAYMFT010212489.1:0-11486 GCA_038088735.1 Panulirus argus
AAAGCCTCTCTATCAACCCTATCATACGCCTTCTCCAGGTCCATAAATGCTACATACAAATCTAACTGTTTATCTAAGTATTTCTCACACACATTCTTCAACTATAAGTGAACTATAAGGATACGTGTTGTATTGATCTTTTGTTTTATTTTTTATTGCAAATAATGAAAAAAAAAATCTTCAGTAAATATATATGTACCTGCCAAACAAGAAGCATAAGGGTACAAAGAGACATGTGGCACATTAAACGGCATAGTGTCTGTCGACATGTCTTTACCTCTACAATGTCTTTTCCTTCAGTGTCAAGCATAAACTTGCATGTTGACGTGTTATGATGCTGTTTTCTGGATCGTAAGGTTCTTTCCAGATAGAAGTGAATTTTATTATGAGTTATTTAATGAATGCTAGTTAGTATTAATGACACTATTAGACCTGCTATTTTGTTTTTGAAATAAAAATCACAGGGCTTCTTGAGATTGATGATTAGACAAAAAACTAAGTAATTTATTACACAGGAGACATAAGATGTGCAAAGATATGGCATGACAAGCAGCCCATATGGTGGCTTTTTCTATGTTGCATCAATGCATGCTGACATTTGTTTGCTCTCTCTCTTATTCTGTGACACATCAGCCAGCATAATTCATGCTAATATATCTTTGACTATAGTGTCATATCAATTGTCATGTTACATAGCACAGTGCATGCTGATGTATCTTTGCCAGTACAGCTTCACATCTTGTAATGCACCAAGTGCTGCTGCCCAAGTTGACTTATCTTTGAAAAAAAGAGATCTCCTATGACCTTTCAAGCATCACAGTGGATACTGATGCATCTTTAACAATTTAGCATCACTTCTTGTGAGGTATCAAGCAGCACAACACATGATGTCTTTGACTACTCAGGGTGTACTCTTATGATGTGCTAAGAACCACATTACATGCTTATATATCACTAACTTACAGTGTCTTTCTGTGTTTTGTCAAGCAGTACAACACAAGCTAATGAATCTTTGATTGTACAAGGTCCCCACCTATAACATGTCAAGCATCAAACTGCATAGACATCATACATTCTTTGACTGTATGACGTCTCTCTGTAATGCATTGAGCAGCATAGCACAGTGCATGTGGATGGTCTTTTTAAGTATATCTTCTCTTGTGATGCAGAAAGCAACATAGCCCCTGCAGATGTGACTTGGTTAGGATTATGGTAATTGATCGGTAATGACATAGACACTTTTGACAAAAGATTTTCTTCAGAGTTACTTTACTCAGTAATATGTTTTGTTTTGAAATCCAGTGATTATGAAATATGAACACATTTATGCTTCAAATTGGGCATTGCAAAATCTCATGGTGAGTGGGTTATATGAAATAATGCTTCAAACTGGGCATTGCAGTCTCTTGATTATTGGGTTATATGAAATATCACAGTAGACTTTGTGTCCATGCTTATCCTGACACATACATAATATTTTAAAAGCATGTGATCAGTGCATCATTTCTTGCATGAGCCATAGTTTTCAGACTTATAAGGCTACAATTCCTTCCACAATCATATATGATATATGTACATCATATCATCATGTATGATCTATATACTTGCCTATTTGGAGGTATACAGTTACGAGTGAAAAACATTTTGATAAGTACTCTTCATAATCATGATACTTAGATCATCCTCAACATTTTTACAAGAATAGTTTCAGTGTCACAGACAGTCTCTGGGTATCATCTAGTTTTTTAGTTACTCCTATATCAAAATTTAACATTTCTTCCTTCTTAAGGAAATTTTAAGAATTGACATTTAATGTTTAGGTGATGTTCATTTTCATGTATTAGACTGGATGCTACTGATGTTATCATTATGAGTGAATATACACAAAATGTTAGATTGTGGAGTCTGTGTTTAGCAGAGTTATGGTTATTTATTGGATGGTTCCTGTTACCAAGTTTTTCAGACTTGGATTTTTATACAAAAAAAGTATTTACACAAGGAAACATGGTGTTAGAATCCCCTGTTCTAGCTGAGTTGACAGTTAACCTTCAGGTTTGTTATCTAGTTATATATATCTCTGATGCCCATTCCCTTTGGGGACTCCTATCAGTGGGGTAGTCACAGTAAAAGTATCTCTACTTATCCCTGTTCTTATATGCCTTTCCTACATACAGCATTCCACATATTTTTCATCCATTTTTCTCCCTCCAATACTCTTCCATTCTAATTCCCCATGTCATAGGTGGTCTTTCTTTCACACCAACCCCTTTTATTGTACTATCATACAATCTCTTTGTATAATCCCTGTCTTGGATTCTTTCCACATGCCCAAACCACCTCAAAGTATTTTGTTTCACACACTCTCACTCCACACTTCATTCCTGTAGCATTCTTTACCATACCAAATCTCTCATACTCCCCTCATTACACAGTCAAACCCAGGAAGGGGACAGATATGTATTTGCAGCACTCCTGAGCTGCCAAAGATCAGTGTGATCTGTTACAACCCCCAACCCCCAAGCTGGATATTTGGATTACGCTTAATTGGACCTGTTTCTTCTCACAAAATTGTTAAATCAAATTCCAACAAATTTTATGGTAAGAGATGTAGATAACTTTATAGTGAACAGTGACAGTAACTTAGTGATAATGTTTCCTAGTTTTATTGTTTGAAGAAGGTTAATTGTTATTTTGACACCAGTGTTTGTGAGAAGTTAAAATCGCTAAATATATTTCAAGCCAGAGGTAAGAGTAGGCACAAACATGGGAAAACAATTGAAACATTAGTTACCAAGAGAAAATTACATAGACTATCAGCTGAAATTAAATGTTTGAATCATTTTGAAAGTTTAAGGTAGTGGTTAAACCTGTCATCCTTGTTGCTATTGAATGTTTTCTCTCTTCCCAACAAAATGGAGGAACTAGCCATCTTCACCAAGTCAGTCACAGCCAGGTCATGGCAGTGAAAGAGGTCTGGCAGATTACTCCTGAAATTTATACCCTGAGTGACTACATTGCCTTCTACCATCAACATATGTCAAAGCATGGGAGAGGTTTCACATTCATTTGTTCCAAAGATTTACTTCCAGCTCAGCTGGTAGTTAATGTACCTGAGGGTCTGGAGGTGTTATGGGCTAAGGTTTTGCCCACATTACACCCACGCCAAACTGGCACCATCATTTATTGTGTGGTCTATCACGTACTGCACTCCCCCACTAGAGAGGCACATGTGCAACACCTTACTTACATCTGACACACTTAGAATGAGGTAATCTTGATCTGAGCTTGTGATCTGTGAAGATTTCAATGAAATATACACCACAATCTTCCAAGAACAATTACATGTATCTCAGATTGTTCGCTTTCCCACGCAATGTCAGAATGTTCTTTACTTGATTGTTACTGACATGTCTGAACACTACCTACCACCTGAGCCTCTGCCACCTCTTGGATGCAGTACTCATTTATCAATGTTGTGGTACCCCAGTCCATCATCTCCTAACACAAGTGTACAGACACCAGAACTTCTGACTCATCAAGAGAAATATTTTTCAGTTGGTGGGTAACATGTCATTGCTGAATTGAGGTGGCCAGTGAAAATGATGTTAAAATCATGTGGGAGAGGTATTATGAAACCTGTAGCGAGACCTTCCAACACTTCTTTCCCTAGAAGACGTTAACACTATACTTGGCCAACACTCCCTGGATCACCCTCACATTAAGGGGCTTATGCAACAGTGAAATCGAGCATTCAGCTTCTCAACAAAGTGAAACATTAAGTACAAACTGCAAAGAGACCTATTACCCTGACAAGGTGCAACATTTAAAGCAGGCCAATGCTGGTCAGTGGTATGATAGAATAAAAGAATTAACTGGCTGTGACAAGTGAAGGCTGTCCCCGCTGTGACAAGTGAAGGCTGTCCCCCTTCACTTGTGTAGACCAGCTTTGCAGTGAGGAGGCCACAAACCAAATTAGCAATCCCATTGCCAATATTTGCCAACAATTACTACAACCTGACTTCAGATCCCTCCCAGCATACCTGTTAACCCCATCTTCCCAGAACATATTAAAAGAATATCAAGCAGCTTGGAAGACAGCATATGTTACTTTGCTACCCAAATCCACCAACCCAGAGTTTCTTGAATAGCTTATGACATGTTGCATTCACTCCAATCCCCAGTCTAATTTGTGGAAGGTTTGTGTTTGACTGGGCCTGTACTGACATTCCTGATTCAGTAGACCCTCAGCAGTTTGGAAACATGAAGTCTTCCTCCACCACTCATTCCCTAGTCAGCCTCATAGACATTATTCACTACAACTTTGAGAAATGCAGAACCTTGGTCGCACTCACCTTTATAGACTTAACTAGGCTTTCAGCTTGGTAAAGCATAGCAAACCATGATATCATCATAACCAGGGGAGTGGACTTCCTGACTGGGCAACGCCAAATCATCTGCTTCAGGGGAGCCACATCGGAATCATTAACCCCAACATATGGTGTACTACAGGTTACCAAGATGGGGCTGCTCTTCTTCCTCATTCTTATCAGCAATGCCTTAAAAGACTGAAAGCACCACTGGATGTATGTAAATGACTCCACCTTTGGCATCACTATCAGTAACAACTCTCATGGCTTCAGTTCCCTTCAACACATTATTATCAACCTTCAGGAAACGATTACAGCCAACGACATCACCATTGACCACACTAAGTGTGATGGTACACATCAACTTAGGAGCAGACAACATCCTGCCTTCTGTCATCACACTAAGTCCTGACATCATCCTGGTGGTCAGAGACCTCAAACTTGTGTCACTATAGACAATGGTTTAAACTGGAAGAGTCTTATAAGCACAACCATCAACTCTCTCATACCATCTGTACCTTCTCTGCTGACTGAAATCATTAGGTGTTCCACCAGTTGAGCTAAGACACATCTATGCCATTATTCATCCTAAGTTCACATACAGTTTCCCAGATTGGTCCTCCTCACAAACAGCTACACAGAAGGGCCAAATAGGAAGAGTGCAGAAAAGGGCATGCAGAATCATCCTGGTCCATTCTTGGACCACCTACCAAGAGGCCTTAATCTTGTCTTGTGAACAAGCTTTTCCATAAATTTTTCCAGGAGCTACCTATTGGTTAAAGAACAATTAATCTGACTAAGAGACTTAGAGAGGAGAACACTTGAAGAAGATGAGAAGAAATGTGAAGAACTGAGTGATAACTTGATGATTTCACAGTGGAGGATAATACTAAACCAGTGTTAGAAAGGTGGGAATGGGAAGAAGTTCTGGAAAGTATTATCAGGCTTTTAAAACAACTTGACCCACATAAGGCTCACCAGCCTGATGAAATCTTGCCATATGTGCTGAAAGAATTTATAGAGGTACTTGCTATGCCACTTAGAATATTTTTCATTGAGATGCTAGAGCAAGGAGTAGTTCTGAAGATGTAGAAGAGAAAGGAGACTTGGAAATCATACTGAATTACAGGCTTGTCTTATGGGGATGAGGATCATGGAGAAGTGGAGGTATGATGTAAGGAAGAATGGAGAGGTAAAAGAGTTGGCAAGCAAGAAGATGAATCAGGAAAAATATAGGGAGGAATATGAAAGGAGGGTAACTGAAAGCTTTGATGGAAGTGCAGTGGATGTAGGAATGCAGTAATGTGTGAATGAGGTGTTTAAAATGTTTAGTGAGATACTAGCAAAGGTTGTAGAATCAGTAGTTGGATAGAAGGTAGTGAGATAAAGGAATGAAAAGGGCAATGTATGGTGGACAGAAGAGATTAGAAATGCTTTAGAAGAGAAGAAAAAAGCATATGGTAGATTGCTCAGTAGGAATGTGCCAGTGGAAGTTCAGCAAAGGAGGGAAGAATACAAACTATGTAAGTAGAATGTTAAGAAGCTGATAGAGGAAAGCAAAGAAAGAGTAGATGAAGATTTTGGAAGAAAGATAAGTGAAAAGTTTTGGGATACTAAGAAACTATACAGGAAGGTGAAAAAGGAAAGAGGTGGATGTAAGAAGAGAAATGTTGATGTGAAAAGTAAGGAATGGGAATTGCTGAATCAAAAGGAGGAAGTGAAAGGAAGATGGAAAGAGTATTTTGAAGAACTGATGAATGTGGGAGAAGGGAGGGCAGCAGCAGTTGTTACATGCATGGGTATGGAGGAGGGAAGGAAGAGGATATGTGTGCAAGGGCCTATAACAAAGAGGGAGGTAAGAAGGGCAATAATGAGGCTGAAAGTAGGAAAGGCATTTGGAGTGTTTGGGATTATGGCTGAAATGCTGAAGTATGGAGGAGAAAGTGTGATAGAGTGGATGCATGTTATATGTAATTTACATGGACACAGAAGGCTGTGCCTGAGGATTGGGTGAAAGCTATTATTGTTTCTTTATTCAAAGGAAAAGGTGCTAAGGATGTATGTAGTAATTATAGGGGAGTAAAGTCTGGTAAGTATACTAGGGAAAGTGTATGCAAGAATATAAATTGATAGAGTGATGGAAGTGACTGAATGCATAATAAGTGAAGAGCAAGGGGGTTTAAGGAAAGGTAGGGTATTTGTGGATCAGATTTTTGTAGTAAAGATGACCATGGAAAAGTATATAGCGAAAGGTAAGAAGTTGTATGCAGCTTTTATGGATCTAGAGAAAGCATATGACAGAGTCAAGTGGAATGCTTTGTGGGATGCGTCAAGGTTATATGGTATAGGGGCACAACTGTTGGATGGTGTAAAAGCTCTTTAAAGAGGAGCAAATGCATGTGTAAGAGTGGATGGAGAGTTAAATGAAAGTTTTGGGATACATGTAGGTGTGAGACAGGGCTATATGATATCACCATGGCTTTTTGATATATATATGGATGGAGTGATAAGAAACATGAAAGCAAAACTAGGAAAAAGTTGTGCAGAGATGGAGTGTGATGGTGAGATATGGTGGCTAGTGGTAAGCCTCTTTGTGGATAATACTGTGTTGTGTGCGAAGAGTGAAGAGGAGTTGCAGAAGTTTGTGTGTCTCATGATGTGTGTAAGTGGAGGTCATTGAAGGTAAATGCAAGCAAAAGTAAAGTAATGGTGTCTGAAAGGAAATGGAGTGAAAGTATAGATTTTGTAAAACCATATATACTGAAAGAAGAAAGTGTATTAAATTGTGCAGTGGATATGGAGGGAAAAAGACTGGAAGAAGTGTGGGAATTTAATTATCTTAGAGCTGTCTTGGGTAAGTATGGTGATATGGAAGGAGAGATAAGGGAGAGAGCAGTGCAGTGCAGGGTAGAAAAGTCACTGGGTCCCTTAACAGAATAATGAAGGGTAGAGGTGTAAGTTTGGGAGTGAAGAGAGGATCAAGGGACAGCATAGCCCTCCCAACCCTGACCTATGCAGCCAAAGCATGGATGTGGAATGAGGCACAGAGGTCAAGAATCCAGGCTGTGGAAATGAGCTATTTGAGAAGAAAATGTCGTGTGACCAGATAGGCTGAGGAAAGAAATGAAAGGGTGTATGAGAGATGTGGTATGGCAAGGAATGCAAAGGGAGTGAATTGTGGAGTGGTAGAATGGGTGAAATGAAATATTTTGAGGTGGTTTGGACATGTGGAAAGAATGCAAGAGTGGGAGTTTACAAGGAGAGTGTATAATAGTACAAATAAAGGGGTGGGCACGAGAGGAAGACCACCTATAACATGGGCAAAAAGGGTGGAGGAATACTGGATGGAGAGGAACAGAGGTAGAATGCATAGAATGGTGGATGCAAGGGAGGCATGTAAGGACAGGGATAAGTGGAGACTCCTTTGCTGTGGCCACCCCTTGATGGGAATCCCCAGAGGAAATGGGTGTCACAGATATAGATGGATAGACAAATGGATTGTTAAATGTGTTTGATTACAGGGTGGCAGATGTTGGGTGTTTGGGTTGGGTGGTATGCAAAATGAGAGAGTCATGGAGTTTGGTGAAGAGAGAAGAGGTGGTGAAAGCCTTAAGTAAGATAAAATGTGTCAAAGCGGCTGAAGTGAATGGAACTGCAGTTGAATCTAATAAGAGGGTGACTAATGTTGATAGGTTGGTACAGGTTTTCAGTGTATGTATGGATCATGGTGAGGTGCCTGATAACTGGCAGAATGCATGTATAGTGCCGCTGTACAATGACAAGGGGGATAAAGGTGAGAGTTCAAACTACAGAGGTCTAAGTTTGTTAAGTGTCCCTTGTAAGTAGTATTGGAGGGTATTAATTGAGAGGGTGAAGGCATGTACTGAAAATCTGACTGGGGAGGAGCAGTGTGGTTTCAGAAGTGGTGGAGGATGTGTGGAGCAGGTGTTTGCTTTAAAGAATATGTGTGTGAAATACTTCAAGAAACAGATAGAACTGTTTGTGGCATTTATTGACCTGAAGAAAGCATATCACTGTGTTGATAGAGATGCCTTGAGGAAGGTCTTAACAATATACGGTGAGGGAGGAAAGCTGTTAAAAGCAATGAAAAACTTTTATCAAGGGTATATGAGTAGGAAGAGAGGAAAGTGAATGGTTCTAAGTGAAGGTTAGTCTATGGCAGGGGTGAGTGATATCACCATGGTTGTTTAATTTGTATATGGAGAGGGCAGTGAGGGAGGTAAATGCGAGTCTTGAAGAGAGGGGGATGAATGGGCATGAGAAGTGAGTCATTTGTTTGCTGACGATACAGCTCTGGTGGTAGATTCGTGTGAGAAACTGCAGAAGTTGATGACTGAAGTGAAGAGCATGTGAAAGGAGGATGTTGAGAGTAAACATGAACATAAACAAGGTTATTGGGTTTAGCAGGTTTGAGGGACAAGTTAGACTGGGTGTGAGTTTGAATGAAGAAGGCTTGGAGGAAGTGAAGCGTTTCAGATACCTGGGAGTGGACAAGGCAGTGAATGTAACCATGGAAGCAAACGCAAGCCATAGGTTGGGTGAGGGGACAAAGGTTCTGGGAGCACTGAGGAATGTGTGGAATGAGAGAACATTATTTGGAAGAGCAAAAATGGGTTTGAGAGAAATAACAGAGATGAAAGATGAAAGTAATTTTGATATTTTCATGTTAAAATCATAAAAAATATATGCATATCAAAAAGAATTAAATAAAATGATAACACACATTTAATCAACCTCCTGAAGAACACCTTGTCCATACTCTGAGAAGCCTTTATCAGAAACTTTACTTCATCTGGGCAACGTGCAGTGAAGATAACACTGTCTTCCGCACTTCCAGAGGCCATTCTTCTCACTCAACCACTGAAATAATTTTAAGGTCATTAAAAAGAAATCTTGATATAAATCTCATTTCATTTACATCTGTAAATTCAAGACACCTATACAGTAATTCATAAGAAATCATTAATTAATCTTAAATTGTTAAGTATTCTATTTTATGCATGTCCTGTGGTGCAATTTGGGAGACATGAAAAAAAAAAAAATAAAAAAGGCTTGAAGGAATAAAAACCCACCAATCTTATGTAGATATAGAGTCCTATGAACATATGAGATCATTTCTCAACTGTAGGTAGAGTCCTATGAATACATATATGAGACCATTTCTCTAGTGTAGGTAGAGCCTTAAGAATATATAAGACTATTTCTTTAGTATAGGTGGAGCCCTATGAACATATGAGACTATTTCTCTAGTATAAGTAGAGCCCTATGAAAAATTTTTCTAGTGTAGGTATGAACATGAGATCATTTCTCTAGTGTAGGTAGAGCCCTATGAATATATGAGACCATTTCTCTAGGTGTAGGTAGAGCCCTATGAACATATGAAATAATTTTTCTAGTGTAGGTAAAGCCCTATGAATATGAGATCGTTTCTCTAGTGCAGGTAGAGCCCTAAAAATATATGAGACCAATTCTCTAGTGCAAGTAGAGCCCTATAAATACAGTACCTGCAGAAAGTTTGAGGAAAGGATATAAAGAAAAAGAAAAACTTTCATTTTCTATATTTTAGTGCTTAGTGTGGCCACCATGTGCCTTCAAAACAGCTTGTATGCATCGCGGCATGGAGTCAGTAAGGTTTCTGCAGTAAGCAAGGTCAATTCCGTTCAACCAGATGTCTCTGATGGCTTCAAGAAGGCAAGGAATTGAAGAGGTATCTTTCTTGAAGTTTAAGTTTCATGTGAGACCATAGCTCCTCGATGGAATTCAGGTCTGGAGAATTCCCAGGCCATTGAAGGATGTTCACCTGCTTGTCTGACAACCATTTCACAACCCTCTTTGCCTTGTGACATAGTGCACTGATTTGCATAAAGAAGTTGCAGCCGTGGATTTCATAAAAATTCATCATGTGGTGGTCACAAAGAACTTTAATGTAGCAGTCTCCATTCATTGTGATGCTCTTGGGAAGCACATGAAATCCCCCATGCACTAACTCTCTACTGAAGCAACCCCAAATCATGACTGAGTCTGGGCGTTTGACAGTCATTTGCACATAACAGGGATCATGGGGATTCATGTGTAAGAAACGTTTCAACTTGCCACGCCTCACTGCATCACACTGGAAAGTTGACTCACTGCTCCAAAAGACCCTTCTCCAGTCTTCAACAGTGAAATAGTTGTAGTTCCTTGCAAAACTGAGATGAGCATCACGTTTTGTGTAAGTCAGTATGGGTTTTATGGTTAGGGAACAAATATGTAGGTTCAGGTGTTTCTGGCAGCACTCTTGAATGGTGCGTTCTGCAACACTTCTGAGGAGGGTGGGATAGGCTTCCTTCAATTGTCTTGCTGTGATGCATAGATGTATCAATACTTGCCTCTTGATAAGCTTGTCAGTAGTTGCTGAAGTCTTCATGGGATGCCCTGGTACAGATTTACGAGGTGGAACTTCACCTTGTGGGATATTCTTGGCTTTTGTAACGAGGATGCATATAGGTGACTTGCTCACCCCCATATGCTGACAAATCTCCTTCACTGACATTTTTGTTGCCCTATTCTCCCAACTTAGCTAATGTAATACAGGAACGAAAAAACAATGTTTGTAATGTTGCCTTTCAGTACAATAACACTATCAGTAAGACCACAATTAAAAGTAGACCATATCATCCAACAACTGGGAATGTTCATGCCGTCAAATGTAAGGCATGTAAAGATGTATACAGTGGCCAAACCAGAAACACTGTAACTGAGAGATGCTATTGGTATCATCACTCAGTACACAGGGATGATCACAAAAATGTGATTGCTAAAACACTGTTATGAAAACAATCACCTTGTAGACCTTAAAAATCCAGTTATTTCAAACCCCTCTGCTGATTATGCTACCCATAACATCATTGAATGTGTCTTAATTGCTAATGCTAAGAACTTTAATATGTCCCCATGCAACTTTAAAGCCCCTCCTATTATCAACCAAACCATTATGAAAGAATTGTGAAGAAACCAAAATGTACAAAAATTAGTCTATGACTCATCTAGCTACCCAGACCAACCCCCACCCTCATTCCTCTGTTCTTAATGCTACCTGGCTAATGCAGGAAAAGGTGA